>DWNE01000902.1:0-24717 GCA_018249875.1 Cecropterus toxeus | reverse complement strand
AAATCTAAACTCATCATTCATATTTCTGTCTGGCCGGGAATCGAACCCGGGACCGACTGCGCGTCAGACCGGTATGACGCGCTCCGCCACGCGGTTCGTCAAACTAGTAGTAGGTATTAGAGAGAAGAGCACGCTACAAAAGAGACAATGTCGAACATTGCATAAGATCTTCTTCTAGAACTTCTTCGTAACGCTAGTGTAGAAACAAGGTGTGTTACTGACTTGCCGCCGGTGACGTCGACGTCGTCCCTCATCCACTTGACGATGGGCCGGGGCGCGCCGAACACGCGGCAGCGGAGCACCGCCTCCGACCCGTCCACCTTCGTCAGGTTCTCGGGACCTTCCTTGATCTCTGGCGGGATCGCTATACAAAAATAAAAGGGATTATTATTTGACTTATCAATGAAAAAATTTACGCACCATAATAATATGATACTTATTTTCTAAAGTTTTAGTAAACAAGCTTGCAGTACACCTGAAGATAGGTGGATATAGTTCGACATCTGTATTCAACGTCAGATAGAATTACAGTCCTACGTTAAGTTGGTCATAATTGCGTAGAATTATTGAAATTGAAATTATGCATTTATGCATAGTTATACCAATGCAAAATTATGCATACACAGCTTTGTAAGTAGAAAGTAATATATAATGTATAACAGTTTTGAATAAATGTAATTTTAATATTTTTCAGTATCACTCATGGACAATACTACTGAAATTAACCGAATAATTAAAGTGAAATAAACTGTAATTACATATTATGTATTGTGTATAACTATTTAATTATAACTGTACAATTCGTGAAAAAAAGGATCTAACTAATTTCTAATTATACATTGAAATGCAATCCAATTTCAAGTGAAATATGGCTCTATTTTCTTATTTGTGTCACGCTATAATCATGCTGATTCAGATAAAACAAAGTAATAATAGTGCCTGTATTTAGCGTCCTTCTGCTCTTAATAGAGTGCAAGGCTGTCTTCAAAGAGTCCTCATTATGAGAGCTTTTTAAGTGCAAATCTTGAAGCCGGTAGTCGGCTTTTGGTATAAAGGAGAAGTGGAAAACAATGATGAGCTTTCACAATATCATTTAAAGCATCAATATCTTTGAGATCACAGCCCAGTTGTCGCCATTCCAATCAGACAGACAAAAGGTCCTTGTTCATTCTCCATTATCGTCAAGAGGTTTGAATAATGAATTCTAATTTGTGCTGGAGCTGAGGTATGTCCATGTAAATTACAGAAAATTTGAATTCTAAGAATTTAAATTTTTGTTTGAGTGTAGAAATAGTTATTTTAAAGCGAATAATAATTCTTAAGTCAACTAGCGCACCCAACATTCAGGCATTTTCTTTTTATAGAATTGAAGTAAGTAGTTACTACCACCCATGGCCTTCTGTAAGCAACTTTATATAGAACAGTGATTCTATCTTAAGTCGATCACAGGTGCGTTGCTACTGCCGAGGACTAAGATCGCCTTATATATAAGCCGGCGACCAATTACCTAAGATTAAGACTATAACTGTGCTTTTATAGCTGTGCAATAACACTCGACACACATTCACTGAATACCGGAGGCGACTAATTCCAAGACAAAGCAACTAATGCAAACAAAAGCTAGAGGTATCCCAGCTAGAAGTGGGTCTCCGCGTATTGGCCGCATCCTGAAGACGCAGCGCCCACGCCGCGCTGCGTGCGGATACGATCGGTTAACGTCCACGCACGTGCGGGAACGTACAACACTAGTATTTGATGATTCATTATATTTAAATAAAAAAAGTTTTATTGTACGCATAGTCTAACAAGTGAGAGAGGTGTTGCAATACTTTTTACGTAACGTTTTGTGATAATGATAAATAAATGATAAATAAAAACGCTGCTGCATCTCTTGCGTTTCATTTATTATTTATTTATTTATTTATTATTTAAAATCATTAGCTTTGTTAGTACTATTGTTTAACATTTGTTTTATAGTTTCTCCCTTATGAAGAAGAAATCCCTTCATCCATGAGAAGATGGGGAGAGATGCTATTTAAAACAGACACCACGCGACTCAAGTATATTGATTATATTAAAACTTTTACGTAATTTATACGGGCGAAGCCCAAAAACTATGACGTTCACCAACCAATATTTTTAAGTACAAATTACATGACAAAGCAAAAACATAGATTCTGATAACAAATACAAAATATTACAGACTGAAATGTTGTCTACTCATTCGCGATAAAGTCTAAATTGAAATAGATAAAGTATAGCTTAGTTCAGATCGATTACGAGCGGGGTGATTGAACTATTGTGTCAGAAAAAAAAATCGAAGCCCTAACGCACGTGACCGCGCCCGTAGTTTGAGGGGCACAGAGAATTTATTTCAGGTAGCCATTACGTCATACGAACACGCGAACAAAGCCGCCAGCTGCTTTTAATTTTCACTGCCAGTATTTTTACGATACACAAAAGATGAGAAAAAAATATCATCTGTCACAGCGAACAATACAGAGTGCAGCGATTGTTAAAGTTATAAAACCAACAAAATAGTTTCGCGTAAACCGATTATTTGTGACAAAAATTGGGTTACACACAACGATGGGAGTTTGAAAAGCGTGAAAAAACGGATATCACTTTTTGGTAATACGTAGCATCGGCTGTCGCATAACGAGTTTTTGTCATTGATTGATCGTATAAAGTTAATAGGTTCGTACCATTCATCCATGTTACCCCTTTTTAAGCTACATTTATTTTTCTACGACGTGAATGATTGGAACGAAGATGGGGCCTTTTAGGTAAGAAAATAAATATTACATATGTATATTAAAAAAAGTCTTTATCTATCAGAATACCTGTAGACCTCTAAACAATGATAGATGGATAACGGATTTTATTATCTTTAGCAAGTAAATTATGAAAATATATAATATATAATATTAATTACGTTAACATTTAAAAACTCGTCTTGAGCAAATACTGACTTAAGGTAGTAAATTTTACGTAAACTTAGTACTTTAATCAAACAAGTGTATAGAAGATCAGAGTAAACAAAACACGTTCGAAATCACTATAAATATAACAACATCGCTTGATTTTGATGTTTTGTTCAAACTAGACAAACTTGTTCGTGGAGTAGAGGCGTCAGGTTGCAACTGTTGCAACATACCGTTACACGCTGCATACGAGATACATTGTATGCTTCATACCAACGAAAATTGACAAACAAATTGTAGTTCCACTGTGAAGGTCTAACCTTCAGGAACATCTATATCATGAAGGAACATCTATATCATGTGTGTGTTTGAGGGATATAGGAACCTTTCATTAAGTATTCCAATAAAAAATCTACAATGACTGCAATCTCAATTGAGTAGGACTTTCCAACGAAATCTAGATAGGATTAGGATATCTAGGTTTCGTTCAATTGGTTACTGTCTCTGCACATAAAATTATATTTCAATTATTACGCTATTAATTAGTTAATTAATTAAACACACATCCGCGTTTTACTTGTTGTAAAATATTTTCTGTGACATTGTGCATTGGACACGTAAGGTAACATATATGCGCGCACACGCACATGCACGCATGCACATATACACGCATATAGATGTTCATGTGTGTGTTTATAGAAACGTATCCCTCTGAACCTTTCCTTTATCCTTACTTATCACGAACAAAGATAAATCTTGCTTATTTATAGGCAACAGCAATTAACCAGTAAATCAATTAATATCGTTTAAAGCCGTGGCCCGTCTTCATGTATTATACGGGGACGAGTGTCCTCAATGTACTCGAGACAAGACGACACTAACGACCCAATGAGTTTATTGAAAATGACGAATGTTTTCCTGGATGTGACATAATACATTACGAGATCAATATTTTTTATTAAAATAAACATAAATTACATTACATAAACATGACGTGAATATATGTCAATGTATCATCATACTAATATTGCAAATGCAAAAGTTCGTATGTATGTTCGTTACCCGTAAAAGCTACTGATCCCAAAGAGGTGGGCTAATAAGAGCCATTTTCCGCCAATGAAACATTCCTAAAAGAAATTTAGTATTTCAGACTGTTATTTAATGGCTTTGCATACTTAAACTTTTTTATTTAGATTAACATATGGCTTACACTTCACGTAATATCTCGTGGTAAATGAGCGAAGCTGAGACGCAGATCAATGCTAGTACTCATCGTAATAATTATTCATCAATATTAGAAAAAAAAAACAAATATCGCACTATCGACAAGAACTGTTCGAGTTGTTTATTAACATAATTAGAATGTCTGACCTAACACCAGTTGTCTACTATCCTCCTGCTGGGAGTGGGATGTTTCAACTTGATAGCTTTAGACCTTACTCCATCGTCGTCAACTCATTAATATCCCACTGTTGACGAATACTCTCCTCTTAGAGTGAGAGTCGTTTAGGCCATAGTCCACCACGCTGACCATGTGCGAATTGGTAGACTTCACACACCTTTAAGAACTTTTTTTGAGAACTCTCATAGTCCATCACGCTATTGCAAATTCTTTGTAAATCCGTTTGGGCTAAACGTGTTTTACATGGCTAAATGGTTTCGTACATTACAAAAAAACAGAGGTGTGGATTTTGTACCACTTAACATGAAAGAGCAGCTGCCAAACATGGTCTTAGGTCAGACAAAACCTACACATTTGAAGCTACAAGGTTGAATTTAGTCCGTCACCCGTAGAGACCGCCGGATTATAATTGACAGTTATTGTTATGGCGTCCAGCACTATTTATCTTGTAATAAAACCACGAATTACACCCGACGCCGGAACATTCTTACGAAATTGAGCGAACGGAAGCCGGTAATGTAATCATAAAAGCATTTATAACACGCATGTCTGATACCTATTATCTTTTGTTTACAGTCGCTTGTAAAACATACTTTACATCCGAAGATAAGTTATAATTTATATTTATTGTAATCTTTTATTGAATTTATATTTTTTCATTCAAGTAGCTTAACCGACCTATAAGGTACAACTTGATCAAAAGCAATCTCCGTCGCCCATGGACATTTATAATAATAATTTGAAGAAGAGTATTTTCTACAATATTTTCCCCATATCGTAAAATTTAAGTATGTCGTGATTATTATTACTTTTATTGTCTGATATTAATTTAATTACTTCTCGTTAAGTTAAAATGACTATTTTAACTTAACGAGTTTGCACTAGTGACTGACTAGTCACTAGTGCAAACTGTTGATAATATTTAAGTTATGAGCATCATATTTATTTATATCGTGTAATGTGTGTGGAATAAATATTTTTGACATGATATGAGAGAAATACTAGATACAAAACCAAACAATATAGTGTTGAACAGGTGCCTGAATAACAAATTGTCTATAAAAAATAATGAAATTAACCTGAAGTTTCTATTATACGTTTACGGCAAAAACGTTGAAACATATCAGTGGTAAACAGAGAGAACTCTGCACGACTTTACTGTTAAAAAAGTCTGATTAAATCTTCCAATTAAGCCTAACAGAATACTTAAGGAATATCTTTGGACACCTCTATAACTTCGGACGGATGTATCATATTTACCTCAACGATCATAAAACTAAACGAAAATGTACTCACATTGCACGTTGATGTATACGTCCTTGTACACGTATCCGTTGGAGTTGGTCGCGTTACAGCCGTAGTTGCCCGTGTCCTTCTTCACCAGGTCCGTGATGACGATGCTGTTTGAGGTCACCTGAAAAAAAATTGTCAATTTTACAAAAATTCAAAAATAAAAATTCAATCTTGGTTTAAGATTATATGGCAAGTGGAGGTTTTCTGGGCGTGATGATTATACAGAAAACTTGGAGGTACTTTTTTAGTTTTAGTTTAGAGAATATGTGTATGTTAAAAAACTTTGATAGCGTGATTGAGAATACTAGTGGCGCCACCTTTAGACCAGTTGTGGAAGGGTACATTCATAAGATTAGTTTGAAAACAGCAATTAGTTTAATTACATATTTGCGCCAAACATTCTAGTATTTCCTGTTTTCCTTTTTTGTATCCACGGTTTCGTTCTTTGATATAATGAATAATGCTGTCACACTAGTCCGTATGCACGTAGTTTTAAATCAGATTTTATGATTTTTAAGTATGTGCGTTGGATACTCCATTATTACTGAATCGTTAACAGTAATGAGAGAAATATACAAATATATTTGTGATTGAGGTGTTGAACACGTCAACATGCATGTCAATTTCATACAACCGTCAAACATGTCGTACACATGAGTTCATATTGCTATGAATTACATTACATACAACTTTGGGTTTATTTTATTTTATGTGATATTAGATTAAATGACAGAATTTAAAATCATGACTAAATTAGTTTTATTCCTTTACTTTATACTTTATGTTGTCGACTTTACTATGACAATGTACGCTTACACGCAGCCTAACATTCACTCTCATCTTTTCCCTAATCGCACTCAAAATTACAATTTTTAAACAACCTTAGCTACCGTTCCTCTTTGAGCTCAGTCCGCTTGATGGACGTACTCCGGGATAGTACTCTGCCGCGGTCGACAAGACGCATAAAATTCTGTCTTGTACTTTAATAATGGCTAACGTTATTCTGTTGCGTGCGAAACATACTTTGAAAATAACACTTTCATCTTCTACTAAGCCTCATTGTTTTTTATTTCGGGGAAAATATTTCAAAGATACCCGATCTTTTCGACAGGACAGTTATGGGAAATTAGTTACTAAAACTTCCTCGCTGGTCATAATATGTATATGGGGAAGATCTCGGAATCTCTGATTTTTTGTTTTTATTTTTTATAAAAAAATGGGCGGCAGTAACCACAATCAGGTGGACTGCTTGCTCGTTTGCTACTTATGAAGTAACTTATGAAGTACAAACGAGCAAGCAGTCCATCTGATGGTAAGTGGTTACTGCCGCCCATGGACATTTGTAAGCAACTTCATATAGTATAGGGATTCTATATAAAGTCTATCACAGATGCGTTGCTACTTTCGAGGACTGAGATGGTCGCCTCGTATAAAAGTAAGCCGGCAACCAAGATAGAACGAACCTGTCCTTTGTTACACTTCAGCCTCTTCCCAGGATACGACAACTCATAAGAACAACAAGTTATCGTCTACCCAGAGTCACACCTAGTGAACGATCAACTTACCTGTCGCCGATCGTTGGGCTCGGCCAGCTCGATGGGCTTTCCGTTGTGCACCCACTGGATCTGAGGGTCCGGCGTACCGCCCGCCGTACATTCGATCACCGCCGTCTCCCCCTCCGCCAGGTTCTGGAACTGCGGCTCCTTGATGAAGAACGGTGCCGCTGTTGGAAGACCAAATTCAAATTAGATTTTTGCCAAATTTTCAAAACATTACATGATCGATACACACATAAGGACTATCTGATTCGGATGAAATTTAGCGAAACTATAGTTTACAACCTGGATTAACACACAGGGTACTCATCACCATGTAAAATAACATGACCCAAGTGAGCGCACTTCATTATTGAGACTTACACTAACCGGGTGCTGTAGTGGTTCCCAGATGAGAAAAAAAGTTCGAACTACAGGCAGGTCGTAACATGTGTATTTTTTATTCCTTATTGTAAGGTTAGAGGTTATATAGAACGAACTTAATTTCTAATGATATACGATACCACGCCACCAGTCAACCCCTGCGGCTGAATTGGAAAGAAATTTAAATTTAAGTATTTAAGATTTATGTAATGAGTCTAGGTGTACGTTTAATATTTTTTGTATAAATATTACTTATGACATTTTTACGTAATACTTTATATACTATATTTCTTTTTTTTTAATATTGTAGGTACACAATATACCTACAATATTAAAAAAAGAAATTTGAACAAAAATAGACATCTATACATGTAATGGAAATATTATACGATAGGCACATTTAAAAAGGTAAGATACAATGTATCGGTATACGATACCCACATAGATTAGCGTTTCGTATTACCTTAATGGATTTACCCATGGTGAGTATCATTGCATGTTTCACTGAAACTTTCTTTGCAAGGTTATTGCGATAATAGTGAATAAGCACGCTTCTTTTGGTTTATACTAATTTTGTAGTCATATTTACAAACTAGCTGTGCCACGCAGTTTCACCCGCGTTTATCAGAGAACAATCTATTAAAAACAAACAAACATAGCGTGATGTTATATAGCCTAAAGCCTTCCACAACAAATCTACTATTCAAAAATATTTTTTCAATTCGAGTCAGTAATTCCTGAGATTAGCGCGTTCAACCAAACAAACTCTACTGCTTTATAATATTTGTATAGAAGTATAGATTTAAAATACAACAACAAAGTCCTTCGTTAATATAACCTATACGTAGTTCACAGGTTTCTGATGCAAAATTGCGTTTATAAATATCAGAGTAGTTTCTATTTATATACAAATACGAAGAGGCTATAGCATGTTACCCGTTTTTCATTATAACAATTAACAAAACTGATACTATGTTGATATTAGTTGCACGGAAAATTCAATTTACGTAGAGCTAACAATTCTTGTTACACAATTGTCTCTATAATGATCTGTTATGTAGAAATATCGGCTCAAATCTCAGTCGATAAGACATCCTAATTCAATATTAATTTGATTCCTTACCGTAATGCTGTCTTTACTATTTGTTTAATTTCCAATTCAAAAACTCATTTAATTCTTCTCAGTCCATTCATTTACAAAAGGGTTCATGAATATTTCTTGCGCTGCCACATTGTGTATCTGAAAAGCTATGACTTTGGAGAAATAATATCAATAGAAGCATTACAAGTACTTACGTCGCCTAGATGGATATGGGCTTCGTTGATTTGATGGCGGCATATTGTCATTATATTCTAGAAAGAAAGGAAACAAATATCAAGTAATATATTCTATTCTGGGCTTTATATCGCAATATTGCAATCCTTAAATCCTTAATTGCAGTCTTTAAAGGTTTTTGCTGATCCTCACAACGCTCTGTGAACTTTACCTCGTAATATTATTATCATTAAATAAAATATTGATAAATCAATTATTAATTTCGTTAATTTACATCAAATTATTCAGAAGTTATTATCAAAACTTGATACACTAAATTGTATAGTTCACATTAATTGCATTGAAATGGAACTATTAATTTATAAGTATCCAACAAACCGATTTAAAACTTCTTGTACACAAAAAAGTTTTAAGTACAGAGTAGAACATATATAGAAAGGAAGAAGGAATAGTTTAACTAAAGTCAACATCAAAGCATGATATAATTGGCTACAACATATAACTATCTACGCAAAAGCAATTCAGCTTACACTTGTAAACATAAACAATGAAGCTACAAGATATAGGTAACTTTAATCTTTGGCATTTGTAAACATTTTAATGGGTCTAAATTTTTTGGATGCTATTTTTACATGAAGTATTTTTTATTTACCTAAATCTTCCATGCTCTGACTCAATAAAGCTTCGAACGTGTGCAGACTGTAGCTCTCAGCGTCCATACCTTTGGCGAGGGTATTTCGTAAATGCATCTCGTATTCGAGGAGGAGGCGCGAAGTGGGCGAGCCCGGCGCCGGCGTCGCGCTCGACTGAGACGCCTGGCGCGACAGGCAGGGCTTTTGCTGCAGACATAGATTACGTTAATTCATTTTGGACTGGCCATTAGCCCAGCGTTAAGGTGACAGTACGATATAATATTATCATCATCGCAATCATCAACCCATTACGGTTTCATAGCGTAGCACGAATCTGTCATCAGAGTAAGAAGGTTAATGTTGGTTATAATGTTGCCCACGTGAGATTCGTGTTTTCCTTCTATGCACGGGAAGTAGCAAACCAATGTAATTTAATGTTAAATGGTTAAGACAATGGGGTTGGAGATAGCTAACACGTATTATAAAATTTAAATTGGATTGGAGTGAGACTATTGAACTAGATTACAGGTACATGGTGGTGGTCCTTAAAAAATAGTTTCTAAACGTTATTTGTATATAAAATTAAGTGTCATTCCGCAAACTCTCACTAAAACATAGTTACTTACCGCCAATTAACAACTTCCTCAAGTTCATATTATACACACTACCAATAAAAGTTAGTTTAAATTAAGTTAAATGCAAAAGGAATCATTTTTTTTTAAACCAATCTGAAATATGTCTACAAACCCGAACATTGTGTAAACATACGCTTCTTACTCCTGATGTAAAGTCTAATATAATCAAAACCTCTGGATACTACTGGCTTTCTATTAGACATTGATTTCTTTTATTCTCTAAGCTTCATTTTGTAGGAGGAATTCGTGAAGGTGGAATTCTTCTTGAACATTAGGACATTTGGATAAATTAATCGTTCCTAGATAGGGATATCTATGTTTTATGAGTAAGAAAGTGTTGACAAGTTTAATAGTATTTATTTGACACTTAACGTAACTTAGATCTCTCGTGTATATAATAAATAGTAAATTGTAATAAGTTTCATAAAGATCTAAAGTATCGCAATAATTATGAGGGGACCATAGTGATTGTGGCCAAAGAACCTTCGCATCCTCAGTGTAGTTCATAAGAAAACGAGAGATGAAAGCGAAATCATAAACGAAAACAAACTTACAGACTAAAAGATAATAAGCTAAATAATTGATGCTCACAGGATGATGATGTTGACGTGGATCACGAGGGTCACGAAGATCACGTGGATCGCGAAGGTCACGGGGCTCACGAGGATCACGAGGATCGCGAGGATCGCGAGGATCACGAGGATCACGGGGATCACGAGGATCACGAAGATCGCGCATATCACGGTCACGCCGACACGGCTCCTGGTCGGAGTTCCCGTTTGAGGATGACGGGGTGGTAGCATAGCACTGGTTATCGAACATCACGTTGTCGGATGGAGGGGACATGTCGCGTTCGCCACCCCCCAGCTCCAGATACAATCCACGTCCTGGGTATCCACTTGGTGCCGCTCCCACACCAACCCCGCGGCTGTATACAAAATAACAGTAATATAAAAATTGTGTTAAAGTACTTAGATTTAGTAAATTATTGGATAATACAATCATATATCACAAACACATTTAAGCAATAGATAAAATGGATTTGACTACAAGTTATATTTACTTCGATTTCTTAATAACAAGTCATATTTTGTCTAATGGCAGGTTTGAAGAGTGTTTGTAACTTTAGTACCGGGATCAGAATAGGGGTACTAAAGGAGTTCTTCCAGGGCTACGAGCGGCAAGACTGGGGGCTCAAACCAAATATGTGACCGTGGGAAGGATGATGGCAAAAACCAGGAAATACGATGAGCGCTAATGCTCACGGGGAAAAAGCCAGAAAGGGGCATGGTGCTTTGAGGACTCCGGTCGCATTCCGTTGGAGATCCGTGAGTCCTCCACACAGCGCTGAGGACTGCCACCGGGGGGTTTTAGTGCGGTAAAAATCTCACATAACACGGCGTTATTTCCACGGCATCGAAAGTTTTCACCCTTGAGAAAATAAAAGGTATGAAGAATGTTAAGAACTTCTGAATTCTGGTTTGAATGGCGAACTAAGGTAAAATTCGCTCTCGTATCTGTCGTTGATTATTTAATTTTATAGATTGTCATTTCTGGCAGTAGCCCCTTGCCATCAGGGCGACTGCATACTACTTTATAAATAAAAATAAACAAAGACAACCAAAACAACATATTGCAGTTACTTTGTTTTACAGTGCACTCTAACCTAGCAGAGGAGTACCGTTGTGAGTTTTGTCGGCTGTTGTTGTTGACGATGTGCGCGTAGTGTCCATGGTGCATGTGTTGCGAGTGCCGGTGCGAGTGCGACGCGCACGTCGGCGGGCACGGCGCCGCGCTCGCGTACCGCCGCCGTCCCATCTCCGGTGACGTCACTGGACTCTCCGTTGACGGCATCGGTTTGAGCATTCGTTTGAGAGTGCTCGAATCTGCAATAAGTGACAAGCCATGCTTTATCTCTATATCGAGGTCCAAAGTGCCTAGATAGCTAGCCAAAATAGAATATAAATAAAAACGGAATGCGTATTGAAGTAATAAACAATATATTATATATTTTTTTAATGCCATAACCTCCATGCTTCGGCAAGAAAGATAAATAATGGAAACTTTTCTTGCAATTTTACCGTTACGTTACCTACTTTTTAACCGATTTTCCAAAGGTATGAGCTTAAAATATTTCTTTATAACGAAAAGGTAACCCAAAATGATAACCACGTTATGTACTGCCTAATTCACATAAGTTTAAAATCATGTAACTACTCATAACCTCATTATAATAGTTAATTGTAGCTAATATTACATGAGGTTACTTCCAAGTAGGTACATTCAGGATGGAAGTACTTACGTTTCGGAAAAGTTACGTTCTGTTACACGATTCAAAAATATATAGGTACACATTTAATTTCAACTTTAAGTACTTGTATAGATTGTTGTTAGGTAAAAAATTATTCGTAACTATTTTATTTTCGGCTAATATTTTCAAGTTTTATACAATATCTATAAATACAAGTTGTACTCACCCATATTCATGTCCTCAGTGCTCTTTGACTTTGTGCGACGAGACCCCGATGTGTTGTTATTGATCACGTTGTGATTGTGCATGGAATGTCTGTCAGATTCACGTCCCTGAAAGTATGCATACGGATATTATCATAAATATTCAATACAATTTTTCGAGGGTTTTATTTGCATGTATATTGGTTGTGCACTCTTTATGGTGCATTTTTTACTTAGAGTATGTTTTGGAATAAAAATAGCTATGTTAATCCTAAGTAATTTAACTATTTTTGCATCAAGTGCTATCAAAAATTATTCAAACTTTTCCCCTGTTCTATACGAATGTTGCATTTTTATGCTTAGCGTAAAATATAGGAACCCTTAGGCGTTTATTCACATAGCATGAACTATAACCATACTACATAAGAGCGAGAAAAATCGGGAAATAGCGGTTGGTATATTGACGACGTGGTTGAGATAGTTACGTTGTGTTACGTGTTTTTGACATAGAATGGAGCTCTCAAGCATGATGTCCCTCCTAGTAGTTGCGTTGTAGTTACGGTGGTGAGTACTATCCATATTCAATCGGATGGCAAAATATGGTACACCTAAATTTAATATAAATGTATGCATTTTCACACTTTGTCCTACGCATATTGGTTGTGGTATGGTTCTACGTGTAAATAAGAACGTAAGGTGTCTGTCGTCAGTAACTTTCAAATAGTTTCATAATTGTAACGCATATAAATTTGTAGACACCACTCCATGCGAATATTTATGCATACTAAGGAATGCCGGATATCCGAGGCAATAGAAAGATCTGTACCCGTCTCGGTATCCGTTACTTCTTAGGCGGATATAAAACGGATCTTTACCTATTACTAAATTCATAGTTATTATACATTTATAACAGGCACAAAATTTTTAATGTACATAGGCGATAAAGTCATAGTACTAAATTCCATATTGCTTACTAGAATCGCGTAATTATATAGTTCATTTATATTGCAATATTCATATTGCAGTATAAATTTTGTATGTTAGTACATACGATAAGAGTGTACTTTGCAATGATAGGAAAAAGCTTAACGAATGATTGCCTTGAGGAAACTTAATAAATAACTCAACTAACTTAACTCCTTAGCAAGAATTTATTAAGTTTCCTCGCACAGGTCAAAGCATGTTAATAAAGCAACTGTTTCAAGGACACTTGCATCAAGTGAGTAAATTTCTAAGAAAGTGGAGATACGTATCCGTATTCGGGAAATAGTCACCAATAATTTACATTCGTATCCGTATCCTCAGATTCATTATTTTAGCGATCCGGCACATGTCCAATACTTTTTTATTTGGGAGCGTGGGAGCTACGCCAAGTTATACAGGATTTCTGCCGTACTGTGAAGATTACTCTGGGATCTTCAAAGGAACGCAACCTGGCTCCACATTTATGGCAGAGGATACCGTAGCCCTATTCTAATCCAAGAACTATAGAGACGACACGTGTAATATTAATTAATCTTTCCCGGGTGGTAGACCCATTGTGGTCCGCCCGGGGAAGTCCCGCCGCCACACCTATTTCTAGCGTGAAGCAGTTCTTGCGTTTCGGTGAAAGAGTGTGGTTGCCGGCTCATCTATATATGAGACGACTATCTTAGTCCTCGGGAGTAGCATCTATGATCGACTTCAGATAGAACCCCTGTTCTATTAAGTTGCTTACAGATGTCCATGAACGGCAGTAATCACTTACCATCAGATGGATTGCATGTTCGTTTGCTACTTTATTTTTATTAAAAAAGAGGTCTAAAATTCGTTTACTTATTATGGACTTGAATATATTATATAACCCAATCAAATAAACAATACCTATTTGGTTACAATTGTTGAATATAGACTTGAGTATTCCAATTTTGTAGAAAATATTAATGAATTGCGATTATAACAGAATTTATTTTAAGTTAAGAAATGATTAAAAACTTACCGATTCATTGCCATCTCCGTAGTCAATGCTCTTCGGCATGTGCTGGAGGTGTTCTTTCCCAGATCGAGTAGATGTAGCTGAGGACTTAGACGTGGTAAGGGTGCCTCCTGCTTGCACCCCTTCAGACTTCAGATCTTGGCTGCTCTGTGCACCGCCGGAAGCTTGTTGGTCTTCGGTAGTCTGTATAATATTAATTGGAATTACAAAAAAAAATATTTTAGTATATTAGTCAGTCTGTGGAAAATTTTAGTATGCGTACATTAATTTAGTTTCTAGTTAAATTGTCATGAAATAAAACTAAACGTACTAAATAAAGTCTTGTGTTATTAAATTCACTTTGTCCTACTAATTGACGAAATGGTCTCGACGCGTGTTCAGAGAAAAATGAAATCAATGTTTTAAAAACGGATTTGAGGCATTTAAATGCATATCAAGTAACGTTATTTTTAGTTATGTAAAAAATACGTTTAATTAAAGACCAACAAATTAAATTCAGGTTACAATCTTTACCTTAGTTTTGTCAAATCAAAAACCAATTAAAACTTAATAATTTGTACTAAAAGCGGTATGATTTTAACAGAAATATATATAACACAACATGAGCTTATCATTTGGTCTTACTTTATGTCGTTTTATAGTTTCCTAGAAGAAACATAATATAAAAGTATTATTATTAAACGAAGGCAGAAACAAAAGCAATCCCCAACTAACCAACAACGATACTGGACAGTACCGGTGTTTGACATCTATAAGTGACCACAAAACTGAACTTCTACGAAATTGTTGAAATTCTTCATATTAGTATACCCGCATAATCAAACCCTTTACATCAGATAATAAATCAGTTAAACTACTGTTATTAGGCAGAAGTAGGTGAAGTGGTAATGCAAATGCCGTCAAACTAAGAACAGTTGTACCTTTAAAGTGATGCTTTCCAGACACCCACGGCGGCACAACATACCACTAACGCGTAAACTTACGTTATTTCCATGAGTACCGACCGAAGCGGTGACGGTCTTGGGCGCTGTGGAAGTGTTTGTTGTCATTGTGGATGTCTCCTGCGACTTGGGCGGGCGCGAAGATGACTGGGCGTCCGATTGACGTGCTGCCGCTGGGTTACATAAAAATATACTCATAAATCATAATGTAACATATAAAATGATGTTGTTTGATAGTATTTGAAGGTTCTATTTATCATTTTCATAGAAAACAAGCTACTGCTCGACTAATATATAAAACTGATAAGTTTGGAAAATAAATTAATATTTGTAATAACTTTATATTACGTACTTTAAAACAATATTTACTTTCTTATAAAAAAAATAAGCATGAAATCGTTGTGCAAAGGTATACAATTAATAGAGGAAGACCATATAACTTATGTTTACGTATTAAATGAGAAGTTGTAATCAACGCCTTTAACAATGTTTATATCACGAGAAACAATCACAGATTTTATTGACGTTAATACGATAATATTAAGTAAAAAACATAAATTATTACGTTTTGGGGTCTGAGTAGCCGGCTGGCTGCTGGAGACATTGTCATAGAGTGATGTAGAAGACGTGGCGGCAGCGACCTTATCCGAGCGGCCGGCGGTTCCAGCGGCGGCATTCGCATCTGTTTCAATCGCGCGAGTCGTCGTACGTGGCAATGTTGACGAACCTGGTATAAAATTAGTAATTATGCTCGAAAAACCAGGTGGTAGAACCAGTGTAGTTCGACCAGGGCAGTACCACCGCCACAACTATTTCTAGCGTGAAGCAGTTTCATGTGTTTCGTTGGAAGGGTGTGCTTACTGCTTACCTATATTTGAGGCAACCATCTCAGTCGTCAGGAGTAGCAATGCGTCTGTGATCGACTTCAGATAGAAATCCTGTTCTATATGAAGTTGCTTACATATGTTCATGGGCGGCAGTAACTACTTACTATCAGGTGGACTGCATGCTCGTTTGCTACTTCAATCTTACAGAAAAAGGAACTACGAGTAGACTGCTTTATAAGCTCATATGTTTGTATACAGAAGGTACTAAAATTGATGGTAATAAAATAAATCAACAATAATTACGATAACGAGGATCTTGAGCGCGGAGCCTTGCGTATTGTTCCTGCGTCATGCAAGTGCATTGCGGTTCGCGGCCGTATGTTAAACTGTAAAGAAACTTAAGTTTATTACAATATACCATAATTGTTATTATGTTTTATGGTTTTTAGGTACATAATAACTTGAAAATCAAGGAACGAGTGTACCCTTAAACTAAGTATGTCAATTGAAAATTATAGAACGCGAAGATATATTTTATTCTCAAACAAATAGTCACCAAGTATATACTTATTTAAATATATCTGATTAAAACTGATATACTTTATTCTGAAAGTAATACCACACGGAAAAATAAAACACAAAACGAGTAAATTAGTTTCAAATTGTTGAAAAATTAATAAGTGCTTGCCTTGATCGATTGGGGCTCGCAGGCGTAGAGACTGGTTTCCTCTTGGTCTTAAATTTCTGCTTGCTTCCTGGTGGCTCCAATTTGAGACTGTAGCTCGAAGATGCCTTTCGTGAGAATTTGAATGATGGTGACTAAAATCATAAAATATGCTCGTAAATTGACATATTTTTTTGATTTTTGTATTATTTGAATATGAAAAGATGAAAGGTATGTAACAAATTGTATTATTATGTACAAGTAATTTGAAAGGGTTCGTTTCTATTAGTTTTAAGAAAGGAGTAGATAAGAAAAAGACACAGGGAGTGAAGTGTAGGGAATAAATTAAATTTTATTCAATTGTTTGTATTGCATTCTGTTGTAGAAAAATATCAGTTCTATATTTTAACATTATTGTATAAAATAATATTTAATCACGAATACATATAACAACATGCTTCCTAACAACATATTTATTAGATTAGAGATACACTGTGTAAAAGTAAATTGTGATTGGAATCGACTAGTATAATAAAAGTTTATTATCGGGCAAAGTCATAAAAATTATGATCAATATCCCATTGAATTTTATATTTAATTACTATTTACTCTTGGCATATAATAAGTATCTTTTCTCATATGCGCTAAACGTGCAAACGCAATATAAAAACGCACCGTTAACTATAACAGCAACGTTGGTTCGCAATGTGACGCCTAACTGCATCGCGTAAAGTTCTTGAAACTCAGTGTTTTATATCCTAAAATGTTCATCATTTTTTTGCCTTCATCTCTTAAAGTTCATAAAATTGAATGTAACAAATAATATCTTTTGCACGATTACATTATCCTTCCTATACCTTTCTTTACCTTCTCTTATCATAAAAGTTAGAAGATGTGGAGCTACATCAGAATTTATGCTAATAATGCAGCTTCGTTGCCAAGTAAAATACTTGAACCTAATTCCGCAAATGTCAAAACCTAACTAACTCACTGTGATAGGCATCGGGATATGAATAAAGCGTTGCATTCAGTTGCTGCATTCAGCGTCAAAAAATGACACCGAGCGGCGATCAAACGTTTGCGAGGTGTAGCGTATTCAGCTGTTTTGTTGAAAATTCTAAACGACTCGATTGCGTTTTTAAAATCTGTGC
The DNA here is from genome assembly GCA_018249875.1 of Cecropterus toxeus. NCBI lineage: Eukaryota > Metazoa > Arthropoda > Insecta > Lepidoptera > Hesperiidae > Cecropterus > Cecropterus toxeus. The sequence goes on along the minus strand of DWNE01000902.1, from coordinate 6,624 downwards.
ATATAATGTTTAATGTTGTATCCAGCTTCCGAAATGCAGCGTAGTCCTCAATCGTCTATGCCAGTATAGCGAGTCTGTTAGAGTTGTAATCCAATTCGTTAATTTATTATGTAACAGAAACTTACACAACACTCGCGAAATTGTTTGGCGTCTATAGGCGATGTAAAGTTTAAGCCCCAAGTGTCATTAGTCATTGGGTCTTTCCAGTAGACGAAGCATTCGGAGGCCTGGCCGATACGAGTGCCTGTAAAAATCATAATTTATTAAGACAAATAATTTAGATTTACTAATATATAATAATAACTAAAAACTTGAAATTATTAAAAATCATGTATTTTAGGACCCCCCTTTTATATAAAGATGCTTACAGATGTCCATGAACGGCAATAGCAGTTTACCATCAGGTGGACTGCATGTTCGTTTGCTACTTCAATGTGATAAGAAAATTACAGAATATTTGGTTATATATTCAACTTAAAAATAAAGAATTAAATTAAAATATATTTATAATTAAACACCATTTCACACCATAACAGTTATTTTTAGCCGTTTTTTTATACGGAACCCTTAGTGCGCAAACACGACTTGCATTTAGCCGGTTTTTTTATTACATGAGTTGCACACCGCTGATGACTTAATGGGAAGATATTATTGTATATTCGTGGGCAAGTGGGCAAAACTATTTAAAACACTTACAAAAAGTTGACCAGGATTTCAACTAAATAAAATTTATTGTTGTCAGTTTTAAACTCATTAAAACTTTAATTTAAAAGTGTTTGATAGAAAGCTTTTAGTAACTTTAGTAAAAGTAGTTTTTAGTAATCATTTTGTATTTCGTATTGGTGTCAGAAAAATATATTTGATATCCATATTATGGTAGTGCTAAAAAAGCGTATTACAAAAGTAATATTGTTCTAGCATAATGTTAAAAGTGCTGGACAAGCGCCGGAGTAGAAATTCTAATGGAGTTCATAATATAATCATATTACAACGGCAGGCATCCTGTCACAATTAGGTCGCAACGTTAGTCCAAAATGACGTTAGAAAATTCAGAACGTATTCTTGGACATGAATTGAAACATATTAGGTACTTGTTACTAATATTATAAATGCGAAAATTTCTGAAGATGTATATGTATATGTAACTCTTTCAGGCAAAAAGTACTAGTCGGATGTCGCTAAAATATGGCTTAGAAATGAAATGAAACGAAATGTCTTTATTTTACATAGGCCTCCGGGGGCATTTACAAATTGTCAATTACAATATTTTTTTTCTTACACTACCACCGGATCGGAACACGACCACAACTGAAAAGATCCGGCAAGAAACTCAGCGGGGATTTGTTTGCAAAATTACTTTGTTTTATTTTTTATTTGTTTTTTACATACCAATAAAAGATAAGTAAGAGATAATATATGACCTGGATTAACACATGAAATAATCATTAATGTGGTATACGTGAGCAAGACAGGCGAAGCCGCGGGAATAATCTAGTAAGCTATATTTCTTCGTATAAAAGAACACTTAGTCTCAGCACTCCATATTGACTTTTCTTAAAAGTAAGGTTTAAAGAGCAGGGATACCTTCATGGTTGAAACTCAACCTCTCAATCGAAGGTCCGAGGTTCGAATTCCAGGCACGCACTACTGCCAGAATAGGGCTACGGTATCCCCTGCCTGTCATAAGAGGCGACTAAAAGGGGGCTTTCGGGGTTGCGGGTGGTAATAGTGGGAGCTAGAGCCGCCCTACCAAGCGACCCCGAGAAGGACGGTGGCATGTGTGGTCGCATGTCATCGTAAACATCGAAGACATGGTGAGAGTAAATGCTCGCCGGGAAAGGGCCCGGAAAGGGGCACCGCGCACGAAGGACTCCGGTTGTGTTCCGTTGGAGATCCCGGAGTCCTCCATACAGCGCTGAGGACGGCCACCGGGGCGGGTTTTAGTGCGGTAAAAATCCTACATAACCCGGCGTTGCTCCCACAGCGTCGGGTACCTTTTGAAGGATTTCCCTCCCGATAAAAAAAAAAAAGAAAGGGACGCACTACTGATTTTTGTAAAATGATGTACGTATTAGAATTTAATTATAATTGCTTTACGGTGAAGGAAAACATCGCGAGGAAACCTGTACACCTGAAAGTTCTCCAAAAAAGAGTTTTGAAGGTGTGTGAAGTCTACCAAGTCGCACTTAGCCAGCGCAGTCTAAAACTCTCTTATTCTGAGAGAAGACCCGTGCCCAGCAGTGGGACAGTAATGGGTTGACGATGACGAAAGTTTAACTTAGCTTTTCATTGATTATGTATCTAATTATATATGTTGTCATCATAGACGATTACGTAATATTACGCAATCGGCTATTTATACATTAGTCACTAGCGAACAACCGCGAACTTAATCTATTTAGATTTACAATTTGAATGGACTTGACACTTTTTGAAGCTCATTTACTGAAGATAAAAAAGAAAGGATGTTAAGTAATTTCTATTATTATTTTTTATTCTATTTCTTATTATATAGAAATATTAATAGCTTTCTTAAGTTCTATTTTAGCCATATTGTTATGGCCATCATTACATTTACAATTTTATGATGACAAATAAATAGATAACTTACATACCGTTAAAAATACTCCAGATTATATTCGAGTGGTTTTTGAAAATTCATTTCCTCTTAAAAGACCAAATAGTAGTTTCGTATAAATTTAAATAGCAATAACATTTTAAAGTGGTATCAATTCTTATATTGAGTTTATTTGGCAAGCTTACAGTGGTAAAAGGAAATCCAGGTTACAACTATGAATATTTTATAATAAATTCACAAGTCAGGGAAAATAATATAACGCTATGCAGTTGGGAAATAAAACTACTGGTAACTCCAAGAAGCAAAGTTTTAGTTTAACATTGTTTGGTCTCATGGGGTATGATGTTAGGTGAAGGGAATAAAATATGTATAAAAATAATACCAAAAAATACCACACATTAAAAAAGATATATTTGATATTTAAATAAATATTTTTGTGTGGCCAACAAAACCGAACTGAACTGAAACTGAACAAATTTGAATAACTGAGCTAAATATTTTATCTGGGTTTATGGTCGGTAAGGGCCATTTATCGTCAGATGGACTAAATTCTCTTCTGCTACATCAATAGTATAAAATATATGCAGTGACTACAAAACAATATTTTCTCCACCATTTCAGGATCTAGATCTTTATTTCTAGATAAACTATTTTTTATATATATGAAGTAGGAAACGAGCAAGCAGCAAACTGATGGTAAGTGGTTACTGCCGCCCATGGACATTTGTAAGCAACTTCATATTGAACAGGGGTTCTATATGAAGTATATCACAGATGTGTTGTTACTCCCGAGGACTGTGATGGTCGCCTCATATAAAAGTGAGCCGGCAACCTCAAATTCCACCAAAACGCAAGAACTGCTTCACGCTAGAAATAGGTGTGGCGGTGGTACTTCCCCGGTCGAACTACATTGGCTCTACCACCTAAATTTTTGAAGCCTAACGGATATGAGATGATTATTTACAGTATTTCAAAAATGTCTTGAAATATGAAATATGCATTATAACTACGAGTTTTTTTTTAAAGCAGCGAACGTAGACTTAAATATATAAAAACAAAGCTACCTACTTCAGAATCACTAAGTTCATTTGAACAAGTACAAAATTTTAATAATTACAATATTGACACAGACGAAATATCATAGAATCGGTTAAAATCTCCCGGATTCGTAGCGAACCATTAACGCGCAGATGTGTTAGAGCCATGAGAACCTTAGCCTGATCGCATAAAAAGCAATTTCCCTGCACAGATGCACCTGCACCTCATACGACGCTAAATTGAGTTCTACTTCACTTTACAATCAAATAACCTTGTCAACAACCCATTATTGCCCCACTGCTGGGTACGGGTCTTCTCTGAGATTGAGAGAGGATCAGGACATAGTACACTGAGCATGCTGAGTGCGAATTGGTAGACACATACCTTTGAGAATCTTTTTTTAGAACTGAAGTGTGTAGGTTTTCTCACGATGTTTTTCATCATCGTAAAGCCATGATAATGAATTTGTAATACACACATAATTTTGGAAATCAGTGGTCCGTGCATGGGATTCAAATCTCGGGCCCTCGATTGAGAGGCCGAATTTCAATCATTCGGCTATCACTGCTCCCATTCGTGTATCACTACTCAGAATAACAGCTCAATTAACTATTAAAACAATGATTTTGTATTTGAAAGAGATCTGCACATCTGTTTATCATATTACAACAAATTTTAGCGAGAAGCAGCCAGTGTCATGTCTAGTTTTGTCTCTATTGTGTGTGTTTCTCAATTTGTTGAACTAAAATGTGTGGGCTAGAGTAACTAGCCCACACATTTTAGTGAAACTGGAGTTATTATTAAGGCAGTCAATCCAGTGTCATTTCAGCGCTCAATGAATATTCAAATGGTATTTATTCAAAGTAGATGCCTACAGAACAATTTCTGAACGGAATTAGCTACTAACGTTTCGGTAGGCGTTTCAGTATAAAGAAATAGTTTTTTAACATTGCGAAAAGTAAACCTAATGTATTCAGATTTTTATTATTTTAAAATTGATTATTTCAAGACCTTCATATATTTTATAAATTAATTTGCAATATTTTTAAACTTTACATATTAAAAATGTAGAGTTAACAAATAAAACAATTTGTAGTGATAGTATTTGTAACATTACATAAAGATTAATTATTTATTATCTATTTATTATTATTTATTATCTACAGTAATATATAAAAAGAGATAGTATGTGACTATTTGTTACCCGATCACACAAAAACCATCGGTCCAATTTAGATGAACTTTTGCATGGATCTTTTGACTATTTACCTGGTCAACTCTTGATAACGATATTTTGCACTATTTAAAAATGGCGACTATTTTGTCAGGTGGTAGAACCAATGTTGTTCGACCGGAGCAGTACCACCGTCACACCTGTTTCTAGCATGAAGCAGTTCTTGCGTTTCAGTGGAAGCGTGTGGTTGCCTGCTCACTTTTATATGTGATAGACTTCATATAGAACCCCTGTTCTATATGAAGTTGCATACAAATGTCCGTGGGTGGCAGTAACCACTTACCATCAGGTGGGCTGCTTGCTCGTTTGCTACTTCATATTTAAAACAAAAATGTCCCGCAGTAAACACGAGTACTTCAGCTAGTATACACTAAAAATAAAAATTGTGAAAACATACATATGTCTATGTATATTCAAATTGAATAGTATTATAATGTTAGAAAAAAAAACATCATTTAGTATCTATTAACCTTACTCACCACGTTACTCATATTAAATTATTTTTATTTCACTTTATTTTTCATATAAGTAGTTTATTATATCGGTGTACTTAATATGACAAAATTAAACGACTTTGAGACAATCTCCAATAATTTCTCATATTTTCCTATTATCGTCATTATACCCACGATAAATATTTTATGCGTTGTTGTCACAGCATATTTAATTGCATACGGCTAAACAGTTTATCTTTATATTTTGAAAAATTAATAAGAAAAGTCTACATACATATTATTTCGGCATTTTTTTCAGACATTCTCGCGTCTATCTACATAATATATTGTATCGTTATGCCTTTTCCAGTACTGTATCAGTTTGTATTTGTCTAGTGATTTAAAATTTGATGTATCTTATATTTAATAGTCTAAAAATTTTATGCAAAAGTTTATGAATTTGTGCTAAAATGTACTTGTATCATGAACCACAATTCACTAGATTCATCTTAACAATTTATAAATCGGTTCTATTTTACATCACTCTAATATTCAGTTAGAATTAGTTTATTATCTGCGTTCAATAATAAGACTCTAATTATAAAAAACGAAGCATGAATTTCTACATATTCTACTTCCAGAAGCAGATTTCGGTCAATCGTCCGGGTGTACATAGTGTAAATTTAAAACTAGGTTACAGCAGCGGCCAACGTACTTTCGTATTAGCTCATAAACCTCGTATTTATACAATCATTCATAGGAAACGCATTTTGATAATATATTTTTAAAAGTGATAATAAATCTAATAATGCTATTCTTTCCATATAGTAATGACTCGTGTTTATTACCAGACATAAACAATGCGTGGTCGAATGGAAGTCAATTAGTCTATTTGTAGAATAAATCTGAAGACGTGTTTGTGCTTAAAATATGTTTTGATTATGGGATACGTGATTTTTGAGATAAAAACAGAGGTAAGATTAGACAAATATTTGCCTTAATATGTACATATGTACATACATACTGTTTATTCAAATAATAAACGAATCAACAAACTTCCATCATTTAATCCGTTTTTAATAGACCTGTACATCTTATAAAAAATCTTATGAAAACATTTTTTTACGAATCAGTGGTAAAGATTACTTTGGAATAAAAAGGTATTTTTAAAACAAGCTTTTTTTCGTACTGTTTTGAATTCTACAAATTAAGCTCTTCCAAGTGATACCCATATTGTGTGGGTTGAACAAAAATATGTATTCCGCTATTTTGTTGCGGCGGCCATTTTGGAATTATAACAATATTGATTACATATAATTGCATTGTCATCAGAACTAAAG
>DWNE01000901.1:0-24723 GCA_018249875.1 Cecropterus toxeus | reverse complement strand
CGGTGCGAGGAGAAAACACAGTGGGGGTTTAGCCGGTAAGAGTCCGGCGTAACCCAGCTGCTTCCCCGAGCGGCTGGGTATCCATAAGGATTGTCCACTTTAAAAAAAAGTGTAGTACTTGATAAAAATAGTATCACCAAAATAATGATAATAATCCACTGCTGGATATAGGCCTCCCCTAAACGGCGCCACTCCGACCGGTCCTGTGTCTTCTGAACTCAATGTTCCTCCGCATAATAATAGTAATAAAAATAATTCCCATACTTATATATTGCAAATAAATTATATCAATTATAGACATTTGTTACAGTGTAGAATAGCATTACTCCTTCTCAGTTCTTTCTAAGGAAATTCATGTCCATCTTTTATTGTACGATGAATGGATTTTTTGTGTACTTTCTATTACATTTATGTGTGATATGAAGCATATTAAATGAGCTTTCATCACCATAAATTTCGTGTGGCTTTATTTTATTATCGTCGTAAAACCACACACGTGCACATACATATTCGCTCGTAGATGATGTCATCTTTGAGTATCACGTCCATTTTGAATATGGTCCTAAATTTATATACTTTTTTGTATAACTTCGAAGTATCAATCATGTGTAAGCAACTTCATAGATGCAAAGATTCTGAAGTCGATCACAGATGCGATCTCACAAGGACTAAGTTGGTTTGGCAACCACACCCTTCCAACGGAACGCAAGAACTGCTTCACGCTAGGTGTGGCGTTGGTACCTCCCCTGACGCAACATATTTGTTCTACTACCTTGCGATGTTATTAAATATAAATATTTCTCAGTGTAAATTAATGATAAAGTAGTTAACTAGTTTCATTAAATATAAGCAACGCAGCAGCAAAGCAGACTTCATTTATGCGTATCGCATATATTTCCAAAAAATATGGTCCAAATATTTAATACACTCATATATATAGCCCTATTTTCAGGTAAAATCTTTCATTATTACATTAAAATCCCATCATATCATGCATACTGTATAAAAAGTATTACAAATTAAAATTATGTTATCTTTATTTTATCAGTTATCTTAAACGCGTGTAAGACCGGGAGGCACAGGAAGTTATATTTAAATACGGCACCATTTATCTTACTCAAGATAAAACTTAGAACGAAAACAATTATAGTCTGAACTCACGTCGTATTGCTTTAACTGGATTTAATTAAAGTCTTAAAATATATGTTCTTCTTAAATCACCGAGTGAAAAAGTCCTAAAAAGTGTGATAAGGGTTCTTTTTCATCAAATATGTAGCTTAGCGATGAATGAGATCAAATGCAGGCAATGAAACTGTTGACCGTTTCCACTTAAGCTAAGCGAGTTGAATGACGATGATTAGGTACACCAGTCAAGAAGCCTTAGCGTGTGTTAATCCCTAACTCGTATTTAAAAACTAAGGTGCAGGTTTGCAGGTGGTAGAACCCGAGTAGTTCGACCGGGGAAGTACCATCGCCACACCTATTTCTAGCGTGAAGCATTTTTTTGCGTTTCGATGGAAGGGTGTGGTTGCCGGACACTTTTATATGAGGCGACCATCATAGTCCTCGGGAGTAACAACGCATCTGTGATTGACTTCAGATATAACCCATGTTCTATTTGAAGTTGCTTACAGGTGTCCATGGACGGCAGTGACCACTTACCATCAGGTGGACTGCGTGCTCGTTTACTACTTCAATCAGATAAAAAAAACAGCTTTGTCTAACACATTTTCACCACAGTAAAACTAATCTAAGTAATCAAAATTAAGAAATTCTCGGTGATTTTGATACAGATCCATAGCTTAGTCATACTTCGCAGCGCTCTAGTGAAAGAGCATCCTAAAGCTAGAAGTCACGTAATTCAAATCCCGTACCAATTTAAATAATAATAAATAATCCTACTAATATTGTAAATGTTTGTGTGAAACGAGGAATTGTAATTTTATAAAATTTTATATCGTTGATTTGTGACTATCGGCCATTAACACCTGGAAGTATGTAACCAACTCTGAATAATATAAGAGGTCTACCTATTTATGGCCTAGATTAACACAGAATACTCATTATCATAGTAAACGTGATTGAAACGGGTGGAGCCACAGGAATAAGCTAGTATTTGATAATATTACTGCAACTTTACATATGGGAATTTGAAAGTCGCTTACTATATTAAATATTTGATATACATATACAATATTTTGATCATTTTTAAAGTAACGTTATGTAATATTTCAGTGTAATATAAAAACTTACGTGACCTAAATGCACCAACAATGTAAGGAAATATTCCCGAGTAAAGTCTTTGTAATACGAGGTTGTTTAAAGAATTCTATTACCGCATAATTCCCTAACTTGGGTCGTTGACAAACACGACAGCCGTTGTCGCGGTATTCATAACGACTGGTCACACCGCATACGAATAACTGTAATATTTTAACAGTAAGAACAGTGCAGTTCAACCACGGAGGCACTACCGCCACATTTATTCCTAGCGTAAAGCAGTTCTTACGAACTACTAAACTTTAGATAGAACCCCTGTTCTATATGAAGTTGCTTGCAAATGTCCATGGGCAGCAGTAACCACTTACCATCAGGTGGATTTCACGCTCGTTTGCTCCTTCAGTCTGATAAAAATATCGTGGTTGGATAATAATGGTTCAATGGCTTGGCTACATCCGTTGTATGTTCCACTACAACGGATGTAGCCAAACATAGGTAAATCTAAGCGTAGGGCTTTTCCTTGACTGGGCCTGAAACATATCACAACGATCCTTCATTGTCAATTGAAGAACGTACCAGTTAATGGCCACTCCTTGCTTGGTTATGATTTAACGTTTTGCTGTATAATGAAATGAAGCATTGATATTGTAGTGGTTAGAATCTCGGCCTCTCAATCGGAGGTCCGAGATAAAAATCTTAAAGACAATCTAAACGTACCACGAAAAAGCTTTTACAACATTGGTTGCTATTACAGTCCCCTTTACTTTACACTTCTATTAACAATTACATTACAAAAATACTTAAGTAGAATAAATATCCTCGTAGAATGAACCTATCTGAAAATGTGTGGCACCCTCCGAACTCATCAAAAGATCGGAGCTTTCTCGCTCGCGCGCTATCGGAGTTTTCTCAACATCCTGCATATCCGAACAGAGAACGTCGTAGCACAGCCACTGCTCAGGCACGATCACCTAGCTTGGCGGAAGATCTCTCGTTGCCAGACAGAATTGATATTTTTCTTTACTTAATACCATTGTACATAATACTCGTTTCTCGCTTCACGAATGCAGTGAAACGTCTGCATCTACCTGAATTTCATGCTGAAAAATTTCTGAGCGAGTTGCGAATTTTCATGTTTAAATTGTTGAAAGGCCTCGCCGTGCACCGTTAGGGAATTGCAAACTATACTCAGAATGCACATTTTTTGAGCTGAATCCTTAAAACTCGGAAGGTGCGCAGAATGTACATTTAAGAAAGTTTGAGATAGGCACTGTTCTCACTTTGAATGGAGAAACTTATGAACTTTTCGTTTTGGTAAATTATTATATGTAACGTAATCGATTGAAATATAGTTTGAAGATAATAGAACCCATTTATTACCCGACTGCGTCAGAAAGAGGATATTATTTTTATCGTTACTTATACTAATTAGATCTTAGAACCACTTTTGCCAGTCTCAGTCACTCTTTTGCCAGTTGGTAGAACCAATTTAGTTCGACCGGGAAAGTACCACCGCCACACCTATTTCTAGCGTGATGCAGATCTTGCGTTTCGGTGGAAGGGTGTGGTTGCCGGCTCACTTTTATATGATGCGACCATCTCATTCCTCGGGAGTAGCAACGCATTTGTGATAGACTTCATATAGAACCCTTGTTCTATATGAAGTTGTTTACAAATGTCCATGGGCGGCAGTAACCACTTACCATAGAGTAGGCTGCTTGTTCGTTTGTTACTTCATATTTATAAGAAAAAAAGACCACGCACAATATTACATTTGGCATATATAGATTTTAATTACTAACATTGTTAGAAATATAAAAACAAAAAACGCGACTGCTTAAAAACGATTAACTGTTTTCAGTTTCAGTTGATTTACAATAATACAAATAATACGATTAAATATATACGTTTTTGGAATGGTCTACTCACTAGCTTTCATTTGATACCAATATTGTCATGATAGTAAAAAGGCCCCCACACCTATTTTTCTCCCTTTTACAGGCACCAATTTTTAAATTATAAGAAATGGACATACATACATACAAACATACCTACATACATTCACTCGTAAAACATTACCCTCCTTCTCACGCAGTCCGGACAAAGAGATTAAGCAAAGCCGAATAAAACTGTTCGCGTAAACATCGCTTACAAACAATAATTAATTTAATTTAATCTACTTAACAAAGCCAATAAACAATTAATTAAAGATGCATGTATTTCAAATAATAAATACCACTTCCATTAACAATCCCGGTAATTATTACTATCGAAACATCGCTAATACAATAATCCGGTTGCCAAAACGCCGAAAATTAAGTGGAATAAATGTTTTGAATGTGAACTGAGTTCACCGGCTACAAATTAAGCTTCGGCAAGTGGCTAATACGGTGTCAGATAAAGAGGATTACGGGATATTAATGGCGATGATTGTGGTGGAGGCTGGGAAGAGCATTTGATAAATCTTTGGTGATGTAGTATGAAAGGGAAACAAGTATGGTTTGACCGGATGCTCACGCTAATATTTGTTAGGTGCAGTTAGGTGACTTCAGATAGAACCTCTACATCAACTTGCTCACAATGTACTCTTGTAATTCTCTGTCATGTAGATAATAAAAATAATACCAATAATTGTCAAACGTAATTATATCTAAATTAACCAGTCTGACTCGCCAGGGATTGAATCGGTAAACCTTTTTTTTTTGTTATCGAGAGGGAAACCGTCCTCGGCGCTACGAAGAGGACTCCGGGATCCCCAAAGGAACGCAACGAACACCCTTCCACTGAAACGCAAAAACTGTTGAACACTAGAAATAGGTGTGGCGGTAATACCTCCCCGGTGGAACTATACTGGTTCCACTACCTGTCAAAATTACAACACTGTCACACAATATATAAGACGACCTGCGTGGCGGAGCGGTCACCATACCGGTCCGCAGTGGTTCGATCCCCGGCCAGACTGAAATATGAATGATGAGTTAAGAATTCCTGTTCTGGGTCTGGGTGTTTGTGTATTCGTCTTTGTGTATCCATGGCAGCCACGACACAGGAGAAAATTCCACTGTGGGGCTATGAGTGTAGAAAGCGTTTATGTTACATATTTTTGCCGTTTCATATCATTCGTTTTAGAGTGGAAATTTGTTATTCTGTGTATGTACGAGTAGTTAGATATTGCGACAGTTGATACCGAGTGCGTTGGCAGGCCAACGGCGCGGACTAAGCCCCTAAGCCGCCAGCGGCTGAGTTATGGCTGATAGCCTCAGTACACGTTCATATCTATACACTGACTGCCGCAGAGCGTAATCGCTCTGTCTCGCGTTTTTATTGTACACGCGATTTTTGAAACGTTTCAACGTAACGCATATGTCTATCACCGTACCTATTTCTACATAATAACAGCAGTCTTTCCATCCTTGTTCCCCTATTTGGAGGCGCCAGTATTTTTTTCACTTTATTAGGATCAACAAACAGTCAACAACAAGTTTTACTTAAATATTGAGGAACAAAAAAGTCTTATAACATTGTTAACCAGCACCGTAGACCACAGATTAGAAACAATGATATAGCCTTTAACACTCTCCAAACAGAGCCGCTTCAAATCATATGTTACACATCACAATCCTTCAAGCCGTTTAGGCTATAGCGAGTGTCAAAGAAATGGATATAGATACAAACATACATACATGCGCTCAAAAATATTATCTTCCTTCTGACGCGGTCGGATAATGAAAAATACTATTACGTACAACCCAACAAAATATAATACAATAGCTATACAGATTGTAAATTAGGTACGGATACCTTGCGTTACCTAAAAATTTTAAGCACTTATTATACTGTGTGATAGATCTAGCCAACAAACCAGCTCAATGCGTTAGCCCAATCGGTTAATCCAGGCTGAACTAGATTATCCTGTCATTGGAAAGCACTGCGGTACAGACGACTCATAGCTACCCGTATAGTTAATAATAATAATTTAAACACAGGTGCTCATAATGTGTGATGGCGTCAAACTGAATAATATACGGACAATACGAAACAGAAAAATATGTAAGGAGAGTACCTATATCTGAATGATAAAATCACTTCAAGATTTATTCATGAACTATTAAACAAATTAATCTACACTAATTATTATGTGCATTAAAAAAACACAACAAAAAAAAAGTATTGAAAATTAAACGTTGACTACTAAACATCTAGAAGTTTAATTAGGTTTCCTCGAAAATATAAATTGTTTACGTCGTCTAAAATAGTAAAATACACTGTAAGAAACGCCGAAAGCAATGAAAGAAAGATACGGTTTCTACACTCATAGCCCTAGACTAAGATTTTCTGTGTTGTGGGTACACAAACACCCAGACCCAGAACGGAATCTAAACTCGTCATTCAGATGCCTGTCTAGCCGGGTATCTCTCTGGTGTATAGGTTTTCACACGATGATTTCACCGTAAATCAGTAATAATTAATTTGTAATACGCGTCATAATTTTAGAAAAATCAACGATGCAGTGCCTTGGACTTGAACCTCGGACCCTCGATTAAGAGACGTATTTAACAATGGGTAGAAATTGTTACTACCCTTTCTTAAATACGCTTAAATAATGCACAATATTTCAAAACGATAAAACAAAAACAATTGTTATAAATTCAAGTCCATTTGTTATGAGGGGAAACAACTAAATATTTAGAAAAGCTGTAACAAATTCGATAAAATGCCCTCGGAATGATATCTAAGCGTTTTCAATTAGCGACCGGAGGGATGCTCATTAAAATTTTCATTCAAAACAATTTCAATATTTCGGCGCTTACTTACGAGGCCCTGAGTTAGGGTAACCAGAACTTTATAAATAATAGGACGCTTTTATACATTTTTTTATCGAATTCTCGAGTGAGCATAACTTGTCTAACAGCCATTTGGTTTCCAGTTAGTTCCCGTAGTTATATTTCTGTTCTGGATATGGTTGTATGTGTGTTCACGGTCTAATTTGCTGGATTGAAATTAGCAGATTTTTTTCAAATGACAAACACTATCTTGATTAGACACGCTTTCCGATAAGTAAATGTCCACCTGTCTGAGAGTTACGATACTACAGACAGGCGTACAGATACATAGAAACACATATACGTTATACATGTTAAACCTGTAACACCCCTCTTTTTGCGCCGGGTGTTAAAAATCGGATCAGTCTCGAAGCACCAAAAACCATGGAACCCTTCGAATCTAATCTCAGCGCTTTGCTGTAAGTCCGTTTAATTATCTGGGAACCCTCGTTCGGTAAGAAAACACCATGAACACACCATGGAGACGCGCTTAACCTGGCTTTGGCCCGGTACGCTGTAAGTGGCGGATTTGCTTAAATTATTCAAATTATATTCACCTTCCATCTAATTTAGAGTTTTATCGTGTGTTTGTAACTCGTCTATGGGGCCTATAAAAGATTTTTCTAGTCGGTGTTAAATATTATTTCTATTATTTTTTTTTTTGTATCCACTTTAAAAAAAAAAGGTAATAAAATATAACTAGCTCAGTGCAAAATGAAATGTAAATAACACTCAGATTTTTATCTGTGTCGTGAGTGCCTATGACCAGAACAACAATAAATACATTATTTTGGTTTAGTCTGGCTGGAAATCGTACCCGGAACCTTATATGTGTCGAACCGGTTGCTTCGACACGTGGGTCGCGGAACAATGAACGATGACTTCATTAGAGAATGATTACAGCCCACTGTTGGTTATGATATTTCACCTGAAGGTCTATACTCTAGACCCTCTAGAGTCTAGAGGGTCTAGACTCTAGAGGGTCTGAGGAAGTCTCATACCATAAAATACATACCACCATCGTCCAATGTAGAACATATTAATCTATCATGAAAAATAAGTTAAAACTGCGTAGAGAAGCATGATAAAGAGTGCTTCAAGTCTCTGCCTGTTACAGGAAGAGAGTAAAAAAGCTGATTTATTTTTTCCGATTGAAATAGCAAACGCGCAGTCCATCCGATAGTTAGTTATTAACATCTGAAGCAACTTCATATAAGTAGGTTTTTACCTGAAGTCTACCATGCGTTGTCACTCCCGAAGACTAAGATGAGATTACGTCATATAAAATGAGACAGCACCCACACCATTCCACCGAAACGCTAAACTCTAGAAATAGCTGTGACGGTGGTACCTGCCCTGTCTAAGTACATTGGCTCTACCTGGACAAAAGATATTAAAAATTTATGAGTAATATTTAAATTTAAGAAGAAGGTGATAATACTTAATTTTATTTACCTTAAGACTGTTAACTTGTGGCACATCAAATTCTTATATATTAGCCTAAATAAACCATCAGTTATTTTACTTATGTTTACAGGATAAAATTACATTAACTGAATGTTTCGTAACGAACGCGACCTACTTTTTGGGAGTCAATTTTCCAACCTGCCAGTCAAACGTCGAAGATCAAATTCTTCATTATCAGATAATAAAATGAACGGTTAGAGAAAAATCGTCTTTTGGTGAAAAAGAGGAGAAACCCCTCGTTTTCGTATTTATTTTAAAAATGATCCAGTAACAGTTAAAATAGTAAAACAAATTTCCGACTGCGTAGAACGATTTGTTTGTTCGTAATGATGTATCAAATTTAATGTTTCATATGAGTTTTCAACAAAATAGTCAAGACAAGCGAAAGTACTGTAATATATATTTATAATGGTCTATTTACTGGCTTGCATTTGATACCCATATTGTCGGGATATTAAAAAAGACGTGGTTACTGCCGCCTATGGACATAAGCAACTTGACATAGAATGTTCTATTAGAAGTCAATCAAATATGCGTTGCAATACCCGAGGACTAAGGTGATCGCCTTGTAAATAAGTGAACCGGCAACCTCACCCTTCCAACGAAAAGCAAGAATTTCTTCACGCTATAAATAGATGTGGTGGTTGTACCTCCCCGGTCGAACTACACTAGTTCTACCACCTGACTAGCTAACCTACCTACCTCATTAACCTCACTAACTATCCAGTAACCCTGTAAATGCACTTCTGAATTACTTCAAAACGTATTTCGTTTTATCTTATTAAATCCTATAAGCTTCGAAGACTTAAATACTTCGAAATTAATTTCAGAACTATGACGCCAGGTTAGATAAAGCGGATTAACGGCAGATATGGTATGTCTTAGTCACTACTTGCTAGCTAGAATTCCGTAAATACAAAGGACCTACACATATTTTTAATGAAAATAAGGGTATTTTTAAATAGTATTATCGACATTGATAATTTATTTGTCAAGATCATTATGATTATGATACTAATGACATGCTATTTTTAAAATCCAATCCATGAAAAAATAATAGATCTTTATTATTGAGCATGCAGTCCACCTGATAAGTAAATCGTCGCTGTCGCCCATGGACACTTAAGCAAACAGGGGTTGTATCTGAAGTCAATAACTAATCCAGCCAGGTGGTAGAACCAATGTAGCTCGACCGGGGAAGTACCACCGCTTTACCTATTTCTAGCGTAAAGCAGTTCTCGCGTTTTGGTGGAAGGGTGTGCTTGCCGGCTCACTTTTATGTGAGGCGACCATCTCAGTCTTCGGGAGTAGCAACGCATCCGTGATTGACTTCATATAGAACCCTTGTTCTATATGAAGTTGCTTACAAATGTTCATGGGCGGCAGTAACCACTTACATTAGGTGGGCTGCTTGCTCGTTTACTACGTCATATTAAAAAATAATAATAATAATAAATAAAAAAAATAAAAAAAATGCGCTTGTCAATGTCGCTTCTCTTGAGGACTAAGATGGTCGCTTCATATGCAAAACTGTTTACACTATATTATTATTAATCAGCTATAACTCGTGTATCTCACGAGTGCGAGATTCTCTCATCTGAAATCCGAGGTGTCTGAGACGTACTTAATAAGATGCAAATTGAAAGATAAAATTAAATTCATTATCCTCCTATTGGACTACAAATCATCTAAACTGGGATTGAAGCTGAATCCTACGACGGCAAAATAGCACACAATACCATTTTGCCGTCGTAGGATTGCGTCATAAGTCTTCAAAATGATGAAATGAAATTACGAGTACACACATTATGTATATGTAAAATAATGAACGCAAACTTTCCTTTCAGGAAACAATTCGTACGAACAATCGCATTCAAAGTTGCTTTGACTACATTATACTCTACATGTTGTGTTATCTTAGAAGTTGTATTAAGTGTTTGGAGTTTATTGTTGTTTATTTACTCCACGTTTCAACTGACTTCATATTACCATTTGTTGGCATTCGTCGATGTCCAATCGACGAAAGCATGCATCTTTCAGCAATTACCCTTTAAACACTTGCAACAGTAATTAAATAAATTATTAAACCCGTATGTTTTCATTTTTGTAATATTTCGTTTAATTTAACGTTTTCTAGCGCCTTATAGGATAGTAATTCCCCATAGTTCTTTATTCAAAAAGGCATCATATGTTGAATTCTGAAATTACGAGTCTAAAAATAATTCATGTGTTCATCCGTCAAACTATTTGAATTGTAGTTAAGAGTACATACGAAAACATAAGCTCTAAACATTACCCTTCTCGCGCAGCCGGATAAAAATAACCAAAATTTAATTATCAACACAAATAACACAGACATAAATCACGCGGACTGGAAACGCCCACAGACAGTAAGCGATATGTTTGTTTCAGACGGAGATCTGCTCGAGTGCGCTCACTGACGTCATTCACGCCGTCATCAACGGCACCGACGGTTGCCTCTTTTGCTTCGGACATGCAGGACTTGGTAATTATACTCTCTAATCATTAATGATTGTACTCTTTATTTAACTTAACTTTAATGTTTACTTTACTTAACTTTAGTGTTAGTGTTAAGAAGATGTTAAAAGCAGTGTAAATGATCGATTTCGATACGAATGATGGAATAGACAGATATAAATAAGCTATGACCGAAACGAACGAACAAATTAATTGAGTATAATAGGAAAACATATAAGGAGAATAGGCGATTAGTTTAACATTAGTGGTAACAGTTAAATATAATTATAATAAATCAAACATATATTTAATAATGATAAAAGTAATAAAGTAAAAGTAAACTGTAGTAATAATATACACAATATCCTCGAAATATACCGTAGCTATTAAGTTGATTTAAAATAACCAATACCTCCCTTCATAATTAATTTTTCATGTCAGTGTTTATGAATATTAAGTTAAATCTCAGTCTCTGAGACAATCTCAAGTTCCTTAGGTTTTACAACTTTTACACATAACTTACTAGTTCATCTAACTGAAAACACAACTACAATCAAATTTGGGAATCCTACTCCATATTTAGTAGATTTCAGATGTGACTCTTTACATTTTTTTTTCCAAAAAGGAGCTGCAGTTTGCGTTCTTATTGCATAAAAATAGGAATTCCGCGGAGGAAACAAAAAGCCATTGCAGTGCGTCGCATTGTCCCATTGTAGCATTGTACAAAATAAACCAGTAACAAAAGCTATCCCCACGCTGATCATAAAATCTAATTCCACCAAACTTAAAAGCAGGAACCGCAAATATTGGAGTTTCCGAAACTTTCAAAACTATAACGAACAGGCCTGAACTACTGAACGTGCAACTACATAAACTGGGTAATTTACGTGGCTTCAAATTCAGAAAATAACTTATATGAGTGACTTATTATAGTGTCTATAATATCAGAAATATTTTGCAGATTTCAATTAAAATAATTCAAAAGTTCTTCTGCTTCCAAAGTGAAGTAAAATTGAAGTCAAGTTGAATCAAAGAAACCAATTTCCCATCGCTTAATAAAAATATCAAAATAGATGAAAAGTGAAGTAAATAAAAGTAAGAAAGGATTTAAGAAATGAAGATACATTTCTTAAATCCTTTCTTACTTAGTAAGGGTAAATAAGATAGTGATAAACGTGGTATGCCTACCTTATCTCACCGGCCAAAGTCTTAGTGTTCTGGATAAGCAGCACTGCTGTTGTTAACACTACTGTTATTAGGCTCAAACAAGAGAGCAGTCGTGCCTTTGGATTCAAATCACAAAGGATTCTAGTTTACAATGCATCTCCCTTGTATCTCCTAATTAAAACCAAAGTAACCAGCAACGAACGTAAATCCAATCCGAAAGTAGAAACAGCCGCATCTGGAAAACTAGCAAATATTGAAGTTTCCGCTGCAAATACACCCAAGTTCTAATTCGAGCACATCGCAAGCTCCACTATTTATCAAGACCACAAGCTGAAACTTTCTCAGAGCACTGGGATTTGCATCCAAATGAGCTTTCCCGAAGCTCTTAATTGAAAGTTTGATAAATACTCAGGTGGGGAAAACTCGGGTTTAATTAATATCAATAATAAAGATAGAAATATTAAATTAGGTATAGATAAAAATATAGTTAAACGTATTAACTTAGTGACTTAGTTGGGATAATAAGAAATAGAACTCATCTAGATATTTTAAGACAAATGGAGTTGCTTCAGGTTTATTTTATTACTATTAACAGTTCTAATAACTCACGCTGTTCCCGTTTATTTCTTAAAAGGACTATGATTCAATTCAGATAGTGAGAGTCACACTTCTCTCTGTAGTAACCAATACCATCGGTGACCTACTACTACTAAAGACAATGCACATTTATGAGGACATTAAGAAGTAAATCTTTTTATTCAGACGATTAGTTTCTGCAACTTCATACAAAATACACAAGCATGATTATAATCAAAATGAAATTAATAGGGATGGTAAATACATAGTAAAATCGTGAATTTAAAACATAGCTTTAAAAGGAGAAAATAAAATGGCTCAAGTGTCACTTTCAAGACCCGAGAATATTTAAAGGGATGAAGAGCAATATTAAATTCTACTTTACACAATAAGGTACCAAAAGGCGACATTTTAACCTACACTGTTTAAGTCTTACGGCACCGAGGATTATGGTTTTAAATGCAAATTAAATGAAAGCTTCCCTTAAATGTAACTTCCTAGAGGGAATCGTCTCACCGAAACCTGGCTTAATGCAACATCCCGCTTATTTCGAGGATTGTCGATCCAACTAAGTGAAAAGGGAGTCTCCTAACTCTTCCACATGAATAACAATTATAGCCAATAAAATCCCATATGAAATCGCAAATGTACATGAAATTTGGTTCAGATATATTTCGATTTCGCATTTGATAATATTAAATAATTATAAAACAGAATGTTGCTAATTACTCACTATTTTTGTTACGCTCGAAAGGTTTCAATGGGATAATGGTAATTTAAATATATTTATCAAAGATTTAGATTTCAAAGCAGCATTTACAGTTATTGATTGTAGGTGTTGATTTCACATAACACTTTAACTAACCAACTTCACAATTCATATTCACTCAATTCAAAATAATCGCTGAGAAATAGAGAAAGAATTACACTCTAATATCAAAACATAATATATAATACTAGCTGTACTCCGCGGTTTCTCCCATTACTACATAAGAAAAAAATAACAAACAAAATAGCCTATAAGTATTTCTCAATAAATCGACTATTCAACACTTATATATTTTTTTTTTCAATTCGAACCATTATTTCCTGAGATTAACGCGATCAACCAACCAAACAAACTCTTCCGCTTTATAATAATAGTATAGATAATCATATACCTTGTACATATAACGTCGATATCTATGATATTAGATATGGTGTAAGTTAAAAAAGTATATTATTATTTTAATATAGTTTGCGTCGATATGGTGCGGATGTGATAAGTGTGATGACACCCATATTCTGTCGTTATAATTATGCCAAGTTTCGTCTGTATAATGCTGAACAAATATCGCTACAACGTACGGATTATTCGAGATTTGATTTGTGTTTGCCTGTTTGAGCGGCTCTGTCTAAACTCTGATAGATGTCTGAGGGTGAAGTTTGTTAGCTGATTATTATGTTTTAGGAAGTATTAGGGACTAAATCCTGTACGAAATTAATTGCCAATTCGAATTTGTTATATCCCAGCGCTTCGTTGTATCGGAACAAAATAAATTAAGGAGGTCGAAATTAAAATTATACATACATTTATGCTCACGATCATTTAGTGTATATAAAATATATATTGTTGTTTACTGAATTGTGTCTATTAATTGAAGGGCATATTTAGTGCTAGTATGCAAGCCACAAGAAATATAAGCAGGACAATGAGTCTAAACCTTTTGAGTTTTTTTCAATAATAAAAGTTATAGTTTTGAATAATTTAAAAATAATATTGTCGTTTAATACGTTATGAAGAGGATTAAAAATCACCTTTTAAAATGTCTATACTCCCACAAAACTACACTTGTGGTAAAATAATGGTTATTTTAGGTTGTTCCCTTTGTTGTTGTTTTTATTTTAAAATTTTCTATAAATGTTGTAGATAACACAGTTAGGACTTATTTTGTGTCCGTTATATTTTATTATATTTTTCTATTACAGGCAAGTCGTATACAATGTTAGGGCGACCGGACGCACCAGGATCAATGGGAGCTATCCCATGCGCGATCTCCTGGCTCTTCAGAGGGATAGCGGAACAGAGGCACAAGTGCGGAACCCGCTTCTCCGTCAGAGTATCGGCTGTGGAACTATGCACCAATACTAATCAGATTAGGGATCTGCTGGCACCTTATCACAATGGTAATTGTTGTTTCTTACTTTCTTTTCTTTCTTTATCTATTCTTACTTTACTTCCAAAATACGGGTATAATGATCCTAAACTCGTTTCATTCTTCATTATAGTATTTATACATAATTGCTTACTTGCTATTCTTTACCATTGGAGTTCTAGTTGTACTGAAGTCAGTAACAGACGCGTTAGTACCATCGATCATTTCAATTAGTCACATAAGTGATTGTACCTACCACAGTGTTAAAGTTAATAAGGCAAAATGTGACGATAACGCCTTTGTAGTCAAACTATTGCGGTTCTATTACCTTTCAAAATTTCCATTGCCCTCATTGTTGTTTCCCGATCAATATCCGCAATTGAGTCACGGTGGTTCACCTAAATTTCCATTGTTAATTCCCATTTACATATCACCTATTGTTCCAATAGATACGGAACAATCACCTGGAGTATATCTTCGTGATGACCCTCTCTTTGGGACGCATCTGCAAAATCAGTCAGAACTCAGGGTGCATAGCGCTGAGAAAGCAGCGTTTTACCTGGATGCAGCACTAGCCACTAGAGGTGCGAGAGAAGAAGGGAAGGACAGCCATCTATTATACACTCTTCACGTTTACCAGTACAGCGTGGGAGGGAAGGGTGCAGGTAATGAAATGTTTAAAGATCATAGAAATTATGGAATCTTACTTTTAGCTTTAGGCTTTCAGCTTCATCATCATTTAAGGAATCCGCTTGCGTTTCTCAATTTACGAAGTAACTGAAAGGAGGAAAATTATTATATTTAATAATAATGTTTGCAGTTTTGTATTGCTATGTTAGCTTGAAAGTATAAAATAAATTAAATATTTCCCAAATATACACATGTACAGACTGACAAGTAGTATAAAATTTTAGAACAATCTGTCGTACAAAGGAAAAAAATAATATATCTAAGTGAATAATTATAATGAATGATGAATATTATTTATAAATTTTAATTCTTTCTGCATTCATTTGCCTTAGAATGAGACAAGTATTAATACAATCAGTCAGAAAATTTCAATAACAGAACATTCAAACGTTTTTATTTGTACTTTCTTGTTAACACAGTAAAACTTATTTGTTAAGAACTTCGGGTAACATCTACCTGTAAAAGCAAATAGCCTTAACAAAGGTATTTCTGACAGTTTCTGTTGAGCGTTAGATAAATTCTTACTAGGTGCAAGAATTTCTAGGCAATAAATCTTTGAATGGACTTTATAGACTTAAGTTGTTTCTTTAAGTAATTACGACTTCAAATCTTTAGTCTGGAAAGAAAAGGAGTTTGCATAAAGGAAAAGGATCCTCGTTAATTTTAATGCTAACAGGTTTATTCGTTAAGACGCCTCCTTAAACTTTAAAAGTCTAAAGTACCGTGAAAACATTTTCGTAACTTTCCTTCAGTACAATAAGACCTAGGAGTTCTTTGCTTAGCGTTGGAATAAACATTTTTAATAGGTTCTGTTCTCGTGTTTTGTGTGATTTAAGATTTCGTTCGGTTAAGCTACAATTGCATGTTTCATTAACGTAAATTCTTATACGCAAAACAGATTGTGCGATTAATGTAGTGAAGTACTGTAAATTCTATGGTGTTATGGTTTATCTCTAATAATACACTACAGGAACAATATTCCACCTTCATATTTTCCAGTAAAAAGTAATTATGGCTTTTCTATACGTTAACAAGGAAAATTATCTCACCTGTTTCCAAAATTAGCACAGTTAAAGAGACACAAATTTAAATCAGTTATCTGAATGAATCAGTATTTATCTTGAAAAGAGAAAACATTGTGGAACCATAGACAATTTATTATTTCATTGATTTATACATATGTTGAAGTACATATTTTTTGTTACAGTTGCTGGAGGCCGCAGCAGACTACATTTGATCGATTTAGGCAACTCTGAACGAGGAAAAACAAATGGTGGCATACCACTGTCTGGGCTAGGAAATATTCTACTAGCCATATTCAACGGTCAACGACATCTCCCATATCGAGATCACAACCTCACACATGTATTAAAGGAATGTCTTGGTTCTCTAACTTGTCATACAGCCATGATAGTTCATGTATCGCCAAATGTTCAAAACTACTCGGACACACTCACAACGTTACAGTTAGCATCAAGAATCCACAGGTTAAGAAGAAGGAAAGTAAAATATAGTTCAAATAACAATGCGGGCTCTGGTGGCAGTTCAGGTGAGGATGCTTCAAAACCAAGCAGCAGTGAACCGGATCCATCTAGCAGTGATTTATCTGCAGATACTGTTATTTATGTCGGGCCATTAGATGATGCTACTGATGGAGAACATCCGCCGGTCTACATTCCTCATATCAATTCCGGTGATAATAGATGTGTATTAAGCAAAGCCTTAAGAGGTTCTGCAGCGGAACAAAGGCATAAATCTTCTCTCTCGAAAGTCGTTGAAGAAAAAAGTCCTATACATAAATTGCATTCGTCTCCTAAATCATCTCCTTTAAAATCTATTATTCAACCCACTCATTCTCCAAAATCGTCACCCGTACATTCAGCAGCATCAAAAGTTACACCAATGAAGAAGACACTACCTAAACAATTTTCAGATGATGGAAAAAATAACAGTGATGAACAATGGATTGATGGTCCTAGAATATCCAAGTCTAAGTTAGTTGAAGCACGACATATAATTAAAGAGACACAGAATAAAAAACGAGAAACTTGGATTGATGGACCAATGCAAGAGCCTAAAGCACCACAACAATTCGAATCAGTACCAGTACCACCAAGTTCCGTACCATTACAAGTCGGCCTACTAAGTAGTCATCCAAGCGAAAATATAGGGTACGGATATATGGATAATCATAAGAAAAATATGATAAGAAAATGGGTAGAAAATCAAACGTCTCAAATTCATAAATCAAGACACAATTCTCCGAGTCATAAAGCCCAACCAGTTCAAAAAGATTCTAACTTACGATTACCTGATGAACCTGAATTACATCGAATGGAGTTGATGAAAGAGACAGCGAGAAGGATTCATGTTGAAGAATCAACAATACGAACAGGTTTGAAACAAGGCTCAAAAGGCATGTCTATAGAAGAAGAGAATGTTGGTCCTCCGGAATATAGTTTACAAAGGAAACCAAGTAGCTGTAAGAGTGTGCCGAAAAATGAGCCAGATGAAGATGATGACAGTGAAGAATTAGCAGAAATTCCTCCAGCTCTTCCTTTAATTCAACCTAGTAGTCTTAGTAGTAGAGAAGTATCTATGGAAAGCTTAGATAGTAAATATAAAGAAAGGCTAAGAATGGATGACGAATTAATATCAAGCCATAGTAGAGATATTGATCAACATGGTATGAGCAGAGGTACAGTTGATGAAGAAGATGAAATCTTAGAAATAATTGAGGTAGAAGAACCATTAGAACCAGTTCCCATGCAAGATTGTTGTCTTCAAGTTACAGAAGAAGATATAGCATATTGTATGGGTTTAACCGATAATTACCCAGATATGGATCAAGATGACGGTGAAGACCATCCATTGAGGATATTAAGCCAAGAGAATTTAACAGTAGCCTCAACTTTTACTGATACGTTATCTTTATATAGTGAAGTTGAGCGGCAGATTAGACATGAGGCCTACCTTAGGCAAGCTATGGCATTTTTTCCAGAAAATTTTCAATGTGATAATCCAATACCAGATATTCCACATCAGAGTTTACCTTCTTCACGATCAAGAATAGATGATATCATAGGATTAAGTGAACTTTATGGATCCCGTAGGGCTCTAGATGGTAATGACATATCCACATCTAAAATTGCACCACAATTTCAATCATTATCATTATGTAACGTAAGAGATACTGAAGATTACCACGGCGATGGCTCTGTATATAGCGAACCCGCATATAGACCTAGTGATAAAATTTGTGATAGTTGTAAAAGATCCATGTCTAGGCCAGGTAGCGCTGTAGGAGAATGTGATGCATTTCATGATTTAGACGTTACTCATAATGATTGTTATGGACCTTTTGAAAGGTACCGAGGAAACGATATAACTGACGCTCGAATAGCTTCACTAAGACATCCAGATGGAGCATCTGATCCAAATTTGCGTGAAGAAAAACGACAGCCAGGCAATGGTGCACCTTCAAATACATTCAGAGAATTAAAATCAAATCTACATTTGGAGGTAACACCTCCGGTGGTAACGACAGAGCCACGGTCAGAAAAATGTGATAAAAGCGATAAAGTTGTAGCTAGGGTCGTGGCTAGTTCCAAACCAGATGGTTATGATAGTGGTCACGAGTCCACGCCTAGAACAGGTAAGCATAGTCCAGCGGCAACGTCAAGGCGCGCTGAATCAGGCTACGATTCGGTGCCGAGAGACTCAGATGCTTCTTCGCTCGATTCCTATCCAACACGTCGTGCGGCGGTAGCCAGAGCTCACGCAAAGAAACACACTACAGCTAAATACAAACAACACAGCGATCGATCTTTCTGCTCCTGGTTAAGAAACCCCTTCACTTGCAAATACGCTGACACTGACCCCGAGATTAGTGATTTTTGAGCACTAAAACAAGTGCTCCGGTAAAATATGCATGAAAGTACAAACTCTTGTACTGGAAACATGAAAATTCTAAATAGCTTGTATCATTAAACTACGTTACCGAATTTAATCTGGAGACTGTTTTTGTACTCTAGATATACTCGTATTTATACAAAAGCTTTGGCACTAATCTAATGAGGTTACCACTGTATTTTTCTAAACCTTATGACAGCTTCTAGTTCCGCTCTGAAATATATTTTTAAAGGCTAATTTAATGAAAGATCGTATTAGATTATTATAACACTAGTGTACATAGAGATGTTATGCAACGAATGACGGTCAAGTAACTTTGTTATAGTAATTATGCTCATTTTTGTACTTTTATAAACTATCAGTCGGTAACTGGAATGGCGAAGGCACAATCATATTGAACTTTCAACTATGAATAAAATTTAACTCAATAAGTTGCCGCAACCCGGTCAGACCGCATTGATTCAGAATATTTCAGAACTCATAAAAGTTGGACTTTTCTCACACTTCAAAATTCAATATGATTTTGCATTTTTGATGCAAAATTGAACATCGCCCTAGCGACCAGTTTTATCCGACTGTATTCTTTTCTATTCGAAGTTTGGACAAACACAAGTGTGTTCGAATCTATTGTAAAATATTTCGATGAAATATCAAGAGTCTTCCTCTGTCTTCCCTCGCCTGTGAAGGCATGCCATGTCTTCTTAGTTAGCAAGCACTAACTTTGTTAAAAATTAATACAGTCACTTAATATTCTGACTCTTGATTTACTATTTCAGAAACATTTACTAATTTACTTCTTTTAGCTTTGGTCAATGTTGCTTCATTGGCAATAATTGCAATTTTACATCGATTTGAGGTAGCCAGAAATTTAGGAACTTGACTCACTAGCAATGTAGCGATAACAGGAAATAGAACAGCAATGTTCAAACTCCTGTCATATAATATGACGGAAGTATAAAGTTTAATGAGTAGTGCATTTAGCTGTTAACAGCCAGCTATATTCTCTTACTATGACTTCGATGCTAAAAGGAACTTCATTTTGTGAACAAATAAATTGTTTAACGATACATTTATTCTTTATGTACTATATCGAAATTTTACGTACCTGCAATACCTTCTTAGCCGACAAGTAATAAAAAACTCAATTAGACCTACTTCAGGTATATTATATTTCTCGTTTAAATTCATTTAACATATTATTTCAAATCATTAATATATGGTCTAAATGAACAGGATGTATGATTTTGATATCATCAAAAGGAATACAAATTTATTTTATTTTAATTTCTTATTTTAAAACATGTACACTATACCCTAGTTTTTTATCCTCTTACTTTTATTTATATTTGTAAATTTACGATAATTTGTTTATTTAGTTGGTAAAAAAGCAATAAAATAATATTGTTACTTTCATTTACATCATTATTCATGATAATTAAACACCTGATATATGTTTGAATTTAAAACATTAAATGATTGTTTACGTTTGTATTGTAAGTTATTTTAATTTAATTGTTTTCATAACAAGCCACTTGTTCTAATATAATAGTATTACATTGTGAATAACTACAAATATATATCTTCTATAACAATGCATTTGTTACATATGACACCCCGGATCTTCAATTATTAATAGGCGGGGCAAAAACTTAAAAATGCCGCCCCTGCCCACTTGAATTTCTCTTTACTATAATTTTAGCCATCAAATGCCCGATAATTTTTGGTCATTAAAACGCGTATACGTTTTAATGACCAAAAGTCAAGAGTTCCACTTCCTATTGACTAGGCGTCCCAATGGTCAAACTTAGGTCAATAATGAGTTGCGCCGCCCGGGGCATTGGCTCCGGCTTGCCCCCCTAAACCCGGGGCTGGTTGTATGACAATTGCATAACATATTATTTTAATAAAACTGATACCCCATGGCTTGCAACCCTAATTTTGGGTTCGATTCTGGCTACAATTTGAAAGTTGAATTCAATGTCTGTTCTGAGTAACATTTGGGCTTATAAGTGCATCTTGTAATAAAGACTTTAGAAGCATGTCTTAAATAATAAGTCGAAAGCTAATAAGACGCGATTAGAATTAGGTAGGCGCACACAAAAGCAGTCTGACACGTGCAATGTGCTGTGAACGCCTACCTTTAGACAAACCACCGGAAATTCTAAGTGCAGTTAAACCTTGCATAAAATATTCAAAGTTGTACAATTTTAATCATATTCCCTGAAAGTGAATTCTTCTATATTATTTTCATAAGTGACTGTTTATTGTAAAATACTTAGAGTAAGTCTGGTTTGGCCATGATTTAATAGCTTTAACTTTATATGTGAATATTGTTCGATGTCGGAAATCGGCTGTCCGTTTGTATATAATACTCGATTGCAATCACTATGGCTTTATCAAATGTTGGTGAACTTAGTTATCGCTTTATTGTCAATGTTCTGTTATTATACCATTAATATTATTAAATATATATCGTAAATTCTACTATGCGTTCGTATTAGTTTAAAATAAATCGTTCAATTTGAACTCTAATTTTGTTTTTTTTACCTGTACCTGTCTAAAATGTGTTATATTGCTTTCTACATCACAGCACCACACTAGAATTTTCTCCTGTGTCGTTGATACACACACCATGGACACACACAAAGACAAATACACAAACACCCAGACCCAGAACAGATATCGAAATTCATCATTCAGATGTCTGTCTGGCCGGGGGTCGATCCCGGAATGGTTACCATATCGGTCTGACACGCAGTGGGCGTGTCAGGCCGGTATGCTGACAGCTTCGCCACGCAGATCTTCATGTTAAATCATGCATCATACACTGTATATTTTTATATGTACATCATATCTACACACATACATTTACGTCATTGTGACATGTGTTAGATGTTGTACGACACACATGTATTATAGCAATACCTCTGCAAAAATGGTGGAAGGTTCCTGATGACACATGCAGGTACCAATCATGTGGGCAAATCCATACAACTGTGAAAAAATAAAATCATAATGTGAACTTTTTACTAATTTACCATGCATCAATCGATAAGACAAACAAATATATGGAGATATTTCTTTTTGAAAACAGCTGAATGGTGTATTAATTTCTTATTTAAGTGATAACTATAGCTTTACACCAGTGTTTCCCAACGTAGGGCCCGCGCCCCATAGGAGGCAATTTGATAGTTAAAGAGGGGCAATTAAAAAAATGGACTCGATACGACTTTAACACTTTCGCTTTGGGTTCTAACGTAAAAGCCATTTTTTTTCGAGCATGACCTTCCTTCTGACGAAGTCGGATCTGGTCTGACGCATTCATAAATTATCTATGGGGTGCAAACATTTTAGACATGTTAAAGTGGGGCATGACCTAAAAAAGGTTGCGAAACACTGATCCACACTAGAATTTCCTTATGAAATGACACTGCTCCAAAAGGAATTGGAAAATAACTTACCACTACTTTGCAATATTTCTTCATAAAATAAAGAAACAACAGATTTACAATGCCATACATAGACACACATTTATAATCGAAAATACAAGAACGCGACAAGACCATAAAGTATAACAAAACGTATACCCAGAGGATTGAACAATATACAGCAGACTGAAACTTATTTAAACCCAATCCCAAGGGCTCTTTCCTTAAACGAAACGCATACGCTTTTATTTAAATCAGCGATCATCTAAATATAAATGAACTAAACACCACGGCAGCGGTAGTAAAACCATGAATAAATAACGAAAAGCGGGAAGTTTCAACGCCCTGGGGTGAAATTCAAAATCTTTCGGGACACAAACTTTTTTCCCTACAAGAAACTTCGCCTGTTAAGAGGGAGGCCTATTATCTTTCATTTCAGCTGTAATTTAACATTCTCCGTACGCCCGAGAAAATCACGCTATCAAATCCTACGTTGGGGGTGACAACTTTTTTCTTGGAAATCTCCCAATAATTTGCCAAAGTGGCAGATGCTTAGCCCATAACGATTATCGAGCTCTAAAAGATTTGGCTTTTATGTTTCCACGTTCCTGGAGTCGGGAGGGGAAGCCAATATCGTTATCGGGCGCAATTACATTTACCTATATAAGGAAAGCCTGAGCTCAAAAGAACTAGTCACATTAAATAGAAAAAGAGCAGTTTCTTTCAACGACTGATTTTCCATCTTCTAAGAAATTAATTAATACGATATAATAAATTCCTTTAATCATGTTCAAGGAGCTGATTTTACCACGACATTTAAAGACATCAAGCAATACAACAAAAATGTAAATTATAGTTTTTTTGTATGAAGTAGCAAAAGATAGTAGATAGTCTAACATGATAGTAAATGGCCATTTCCGTCTATAGACATCTGTAAGCAAATTAATATAGAAATTCGATTCTAAATAATCACGTAGTAACGGTGCTTATATTGTTTTACCTTTTTATATCAGAGTATCAAATCAGCATGCAGTCCACCTGATGATAACTGTTTGCCGACTACTATGGACATTTGTAGGTCATCTATCTGAAGTCGATCACAGATGCGTTGCTACTCTCTAGGATTAAGATGGTCGTCATATATATAAGTGAGTAGGCAACCACATCCTTCCACCGAGATGTAAGAACTACATATGACACATAATATATACATACATAGTATATATACATCCTATACATACAATAATATAGATATAAGCTATTGGCAATATAATATAAACGGAAAGATTCAAATTGTGCGTGGTCTGACTCATTTTAATACAGCATCCGTTAATAATATTATAGTCAAGTGATTCATATACCTACGAAGGTGCAATTGCTCTTTGTAAGTCAATTTATACGAGACGTTGCAGAGTAACCAAATAGACTCTTGTGACATGGAATGTACTTCCTGAAATTACAGAAAATTGATCTACTCAAATACGATATTATTGTAAAGTAAGTTAGTAGCCTACAAAAGCACTCAAAATGCATTCCTAAAAAAGTACTAAAATTGCAAATGCAGTGATATTTTTTTACATTAATAATATCCACAATACCTCGTAATTTCACATCCAAAGTTTTTACAAATACAGTTAAAGTTTACCCTAGGATAATTCTATTACCCACAACAAAGTTAAAAGTTTTATTTGGCTTTAGTTAGCAATTTAGGAAAACACGTACTTTTTTTTAATAAATATGAAATAAAAGAAGCAAGCAGCCCACCTGATGGTAAGTGGTTACTGCCGCCCATGGACATTTGTAAGCAACTTCATATAGAATAGGGGT
>DWNE01000900.1:0-24727 GCA_018249875.1 Cecropterus toxeus | reverse complement strand
TTTATTACATTTTGCCCAGTTGGTAGAACCATTGTGGTCCGCCGGGGGAGGTCCCACCGCCACACCTATTTCTAGCGTGAAGCAGTTCTTGCGTTTTGTTGGAAGGGTGTGGTTGCCGGCTCACTTACATATGAGGCGATCATTTCAGTCCTCGGAAGTGGCAACACGTCTGTGATCGACTTCAGATAGAACCCCTGTTCTATTTAAAGTTTTTTACAGATGTCCATGGACGGCAGTAACCACTTACCATCAGGACTGCATGCTCGTTTACTACTTCCAATTGATAAAAAACGAATACAAGAAAATGATCACATTTTTTTTATCCACGAGTGCTGAAAAGCGATTGTAGAAAACGTGAATAAGGAGCTTTGACTGTACATATACGGTACGTAACTTTGTTGAATTTATTTTGTTACGTGTTTCGCTTTCTGCCAGTCACGTCGACATGACATGTTGACTTACTTGATGAGAGGACCACTCATTTCAAGTAGCACTAATGCCAGCCTTTTCATGTGCAATGTTTATGTTTACTAAAATTAGGTAATTCACCAATTCAGGTATCTAATCTATCCTTATTCTATTAATCATCATTCATCAAAATTGCTTCGTATTTATTTAATGGATTAAATTAGATTAATGAAATTATTTAAACAATTAATTAATGTCTCATTTATTAATTAAGATTTTGTTTTAGGAAAATCTAAGTAAAAACTAGTATTTAAATTCATTTAAGATAATTGAATCTGTTTAAGTTTGTGTATTTATTATATTCGTGTTCTATGTATGTAAATAAAAAGCATGTTTAAATTTTTTATCTCGTACTATGTCCCGTAGAGAAATTCAGATTGCAGTTTTTGTCTTGATCGGGATAACCTCCTGAACGGCCGATCAGATTTTGATAAGCATCTGACACAAAATTATGCGTCTTAGGGGACTTTGATCCTCAGTTATCTCACTAAAGGTCAAAATAGGTTTTACTTGCATTTCTCTAAAAGGCAAATAAATAATAAATTATCAATGCTTAAATATTCAGCGTTAAGTCTTCTATTACTTCGATAAAAAGCTAATAAATACTCCATGGGATTATAAGGATATGGAAAATTGGGTAAATAAAATCAACGTGCATCTTTTTACATATTTTCTTGATTTCTTTTAATATTGGATATCTTCTATATATTTCGATTTGAATCATATTTCGTTCAAGAAAAATAAAATCTTTCTAAATTTTACATTCTTCCTCTTATAGACTATAAAGTTAATAACAACGATGATAAGTTTAAAATTTCTACAAACATATTATTTACGTCTTTTTTACCAATACAACCTTATTGCGATGACAATGGCCAAGCACATTAGGTATCCTAAATTTCGAGTATTGTGTAGCTGCTAGAATACTATTTTTATATTTATTTATAAAATATAGTGAAGTGAAATGATAAAAAACGTACATACTACAATTACATGTAGGTATTAAAATTTATTACATCGACAAAATATGAAACAACACGCCTATACTTTGCTGTACTTTGTATGTTTTGGCAGTGACGACAGTTTAGGTATATCTTTAAACAACTAGCAAAGTGTTCATAAATTGCCTTACATCTACTGTAACTAGTACAAAATTTGATTAAATTTACACGACGAACGACATGGCGTAAAGTTAAACAGTTATCGAAACTGTTACTAGTAGACTTACGAAACTGTTCATACAAAATTAACAATAAACTATAACGCAACTATATAAAGTTAACTAAGCGTAACAATCTAAAAAATGAATAAATAACGATGACATATAATAGTAGGTATTTCATAAAAAACCAATCACGAACATAAGACTGAGTGCGCGGCGAAATACCCCGTCAACGCGAGACGGGGCAACTTTAAACCTACGAGTAATCAACTGTTCATCATAACCATAACGATATGCGCACGTTCAAACTTAAGAACTAGAATAAGACTAAAAACGATTGCATTATTTTGTAACACTACACAACGGAGTCGACACGTCTGCGTTTTGTAGTACGAGTCTCATTACCGCCCTCGGGTCGAGCGGAAGTACGAGATTACCAGTCTGCGAAGGATTAAACTACGGTAATGTTCCAGAGAGCCCGAGCTCACAGACATTTGCAAATAATCTAACAGCCACTAAATATATATCTGGCTAGCTGTGCCGTTTTGTTCGGTTGCAACGATACACTGTTCATGACAAAAAAAAAACATAGACACTGAAACGTTTGTACAAACAACGGGTTATCACATATTTTGAACGGCACTGTATCTGCTTTCAGTATAAGTTCGTATTCAATCTGATCAGGATTGAGGGTTTGTGTGAGTCGAAACTCGCTATCTTATCGACAACTAACGACTGAACACTGGACGCGCTTTATCACAGTTTTCGCTTCAAACGAGGCTTGGAGCCTCAGGCTTTTGCCTTTGAACGTGGCCGGCATTGCACCATGCAAATGTATCCGGCGTCCACGTCACAGCCGCTCACCAGTAGGTTCATGAGGACGCTTGAGGACGGAGCTGTTGACGTCGTTGTGGGCGCTGGCGACGGGCTACGCTTTACGCGTTTCGCGCTTGGCTCTTCCTCTTGCTTCAATACTCTTTTGACACCCGTGTCCCACGTTGATACGCTTCTGCTTGGAATGAGACCTGAAAAGGATATTTCATGTGAAGAGACGATAAAGTAAAAACATAAAAAGATAAATATTTCCGTCTTTTATAATTATTAACCTGAGTCCGAGTAAATGTTGGTAATGAGATCCTGTGGGGGTGGTCCAGTCGGGGGCGCTGCCAGCAAGCGCTGAAGGGCAGGTGCTGACGAGGTCAATTGTGATTCAGATGGTTGTGGCCTGGCTTGGCTCACGTTTTCGGGCAATGCTCCCCACATAACTGCTGGCTCCAGGACTGGAAGCTCATCAGTAGCCGGGATGAATGGGGAGTGGCCATCGTCAATGTCGTTATCCGACCTAGCGCTATCAAAGGCATCCAACGATAATTCCGTCAATAGTGAAGATTGTTCACATGACGACTCAGTCTCCTGAAAAACGAAGTGTTTATTACAATATCGTACATCACACGAATAGAAGTTGATATAAAACATACTATATTAGCATTTATGCGTTGTACCTGAGGTTCGGGCGAAGAAAGCAACGAATCCCCAATTAACGAGTCCACTGGCGATCCATTCGCCAGATCGTCGCCCAACAGACTGCAGTAGTTGTCGTTTAGAAATTCGTCAAACATATCAAAGGTAATACAAGCGTCACCGGCGGTCGGTGCCAAATGAGTCAGGTCTTCCGGCTCGTCTTTAAGCACTGAAAACAATATTTTAAATTGTAAAGGAATTCTTGCCACAGGTAACGAATACAATAAAGCGAGCAACGGATACCTAAGCTGTTGCAGTTCAAGTGCGACTCACTTGTAAGTCCCTCGTCTTGGGAGAACATGAGAAAGCCTTTGTTCATTTCTTTCTTTCTCGGTGCAAATATCTGTTCGGTAACGGGTATGGGGCGTTCTTCTTCGGGTACTATAGTCCCAACAATGGCTCCGTTGGCCACGTCCGCAGGAGGCACACAGGCCAAATTGGGCGCCGGAGCTGGCGCGGTTGGTACAACGACTGGTTTCAAATCCGCGTGCTGCACTTGGTGCGCAGCGAACACCTCATCTTTGCACTCGATACCGCTGCGAACATAACAAATACAGTAGAAATATGGCTCGCTTCTAATAGATATATAACTAAAAATAGTCTGCCGCTGAGGTCACCCTACATGCATCTTTGTAACAAGTGAGAATCTTCTCGTATTAGACATTGTCCGCTACAAATTGTTGTATAATGAACAAACATAAAGTTATAGGTACACGTCGTTGTTAATTTACTTTGCAAACGAGTACCTGCGAAGAGTTGCAAGTGTAAATAGTCAATACCTAGGCGCAATCTTAAGAACGTATCGGTGCGCTGTTTGTCATATATAATGTTATATATGTAGCCGCGAGTAATCAGCCAACAATACTCAAGGTCGATGATTAAACGAGCTCGCATCTAGACTAGTATGATGTGGAACCGATAAACTTGTAACAGATACACTCTAATTTGTTCTTCTAGAGTTGACAAGTTGACATATATACCCTATCCATATTTCTTGCCGGGAAAGATAAAGGCAGTCAGGTAAACCGTGTAAACAAGGGGCGAAATGCGTGGAATATTAAGGTAAATTATACAGGGATTTGAATGTTCGAAGTAAAACGCTGCATACTAATACAATATGCCTATACTGTTTAGTATAAGTTATGTCCTATGCTGTACGCGGAAGAGAACATTTATTTAATTTCTGAAAATTTAAAAATAATCATTAAAACAAACTTGTTATAGCCAAATTCATAGAAGCATCTACATACCCGCAGGATTGGTAATAAGCGGCAATTTAATTCATAAATTTCAATTCAGGATCTATTAAGGACCCATATGTACACTTCGTATATCTTAATACCTTGTTATTACTTATTAAATGATTTGTTTTTATTATTCTAAGAAACACTAACACAACCGCACTGGAGCAATGCGAACACTGTTTTGGATCAAAACAAGTAGCAGATAATTAAAACGAATAAATTACTATACGTATTGCAAAAGCTTTAAAGAATGGGATTAATTAATACATGTCAGGCAAATGATAACCCTCATAATAGGTCCCCTAGGATGTATTTACGTCAATGGATAGTCTTACAAAATCATCCTAGATGATGCGCATAGACCTTTGCGATAACTGTGGTGATGACGATATAAGAGATCAAGTTTTCATTAACCTCATAGATAAAAGAGATACTCCTTATATATTATGTAAAGAAAACCTACATTTTCTTGGATAAGTTAAGCATAAGCTATACGACGCACTTATCGATAAAGTAAAATTAATGTCTTCAAGTATTTAACAAGACTTAAAAAAGTGTATTTGCCAAAAGTATAGTTTAAATAATCTATAAACACTTGATGAAATATTGCATCAATGCAAGACGTGTATACAAAGTAAATCTACAATTCAATTTTTTTATAAAATTTACTAAATTATTTTAATAACAAGGTGTTTATTTATTCATACGATAATATTATGTCTTATTACAACGAGCACCAAAATAACTGAGTGGAACAAATAATCGTTATGACGTAACAACATAAGACGCCAAAAACAAGCGATTCATCCTAGGCTAGACATAAATCGTAAGATTCACGAGTGGGGTGTGTTTTGGGTTGCTGCATTTACGCTATTTTCGAAAGTGAATTTTATCCGAGCGGGACGTCCGTATAACCAAATGTGGGGGCTAGAAAGAGATGAGCGCATGTAGTAAGTACGGCCTTGCTAACGACCTTGTGAGGGAGATTCGTCCCCCTAATACATCCCCCATGTTTTCTTTGAGTCGGCCATTCACCAGCAGAAGTGAAACCGAAGTGCGCGCGCATCGCTAACACGCGGCTGGCCCTTATCGATTGTTGGAGAAAGATTTGAAGCCGAGCGACGACGTCCTGTCTCAGCCGGCCTACACCGAAATGCCTAGCTGTCTGTCTCGTCCGTCCGGTTGCACACGATTGTTATTTAAAAATAGAAATTCTCCGAGCCATGCCATATCAGTATTCTAAAAAAGATTAATCTTTGTACACATTTGGTCGTTTGCATAGTCTGATCTTATGGGAAAAAGTTCATTATTTATTCACGTAAAAGGATAAACAGTTTCAACGAGATCGTACGGTAATAGGTAAACATCTTAAGATGAAGTCGCAGATGTTTACTGCCGGTGACCTTGGCCGTGATACCGTTGAACGGGCAGGCAATTCAACAATTACATCCACACAGTCGAGGGCATCGACGTGACGTCATATTACAAACTAAAAATGTACTCGGTTAATTTTGAGCTAAACTACATATATAAGCGTAATTTACCTATACATACAACTACATAATATACAATACAATACAACTTCCTACAAATCGTTCAAATTACTACGCCATATTGGCATCACTAAATCAGTGTCTGAAATAGAAAATAATGTTCACGTTAATAGACGGAACAATATAACCTAATTTCCGGGCTCAATTTAATAGGGTATGAAAGTATGAAATGTTTTACATATTAATGATTTATAGCAGATAATTTAATATTTATTCGTAAAAATTAATATTTTATTATAACATCTAACCTATGATGTTGATGTTGGAATCAATTAATATGAAACTGATGAATACAATGCTCACTCAATTGTTTTCAAAATCGATTCGGCGGAAAAGAAAAAGCAAGTTGAGGTTAGGATAGGTTAGTGTAGTAATTTTTTACATTTTTAAAATGCAAGTTATATCAAAATCACAGACAGGCAATTTATTTGTTTATTCAAGAATCACAAAGTAAGCAAGCGCGGGGATTTCAACGACTTTGCCACAAGTATGAGCGATACATTAACAATCATAAGTACTGTCATGTTTTTTGCAACTTTTGAAAATAGGTACTCCATTAAAATTCATATAACGTGAACTAGTTTCACAGCTCAGAATGTAGTCCTTTTCGTAGATATCTATTCTATCCTAAATAATTATATTTTCTTCATGACTTTATATAACCTGACATTTTAGATATCAATGGACAATGCTATGTAAACCATCCTTGTAGGGCGCGCAAATAATAGCAATAGTACGTTTCGTAATTCAAATAACGACAAAATTAAGTGTTATAA
Source organism: Cecropterus toxeus (assembly GCA_018249875.1). Classification (NCBI taxonomy): domain Eukaryota; kingdom Metazoa; phylum Arthropoda; class Insecta; order Lepidoptera; family Hesperiidae; genus Cecropterus; species Cecropterus toxeus. The sequence continues at coordinate 18,003 of DWNE01000900.1, read as the reverse complement.
TGAAATGCCCACAATAATCGAAAATAAAACTAAACTAGCAGGGAAACTACAATTCATACATACATGATTTTATCTTTAAGAAAATTTATATGTCAGGTATTTAAATTCAGGTCTAATAAATAAATCGGTTCAGGATCGAATTTTTATTAACCTCGTCACTATTGAGCTTCATGATCACCTAGTAACAATATGTTATCTATAAAACTAGAAAGCGGAATTACATATTCTATTGTTAATAAAGTATACTTTACTTGCTCAGACATGACTATAAATCATGAGTCAATTCCAAAATAAACTATATTTCATCCACGGCTGAATAAGTTGAATACCAGACGGCAAAGCTCTAAGGATAAATATTTACGTATCAATTTGAAGGTCGGTGCTGATTAGATAAGATAACATACAACACATTTAAGATGAATTATGCATAAGTACCCACGCTTGCTCAAAGGATGCACATTGCACATGTTTCCGACAGTCAGAGATTAACATTGTTGCTGTCGTAGGGATATACCTACGTGTGTTAGCGTAATGTATATTTATTAATTTATACATAATACATACAAATCAATATGAGTGTAATGTACTTACATTTATGTATAGGTAAATGTTATTTGTATATAATACAAATGAAGGATAACGTAGCATGGAATATTATTGTTATATGACATATAGAATGTTCATATTGTGCTACATGTTGCTATTTAATTTCCAACACAGCGAGTATTAAAAGTTTTAATTTATGAAACGATTTTTACGATTAGACTAATAATGGCAAAGAAATGGTAAATACTAATGGTATTCCTAGTAATACTGTGTTAATTACAATCGAACAGTGTAGTTGAACGCGTAGGTCTGCCAATGGCGCGGCTCGAAGACCGGCGCGGGAGTCAAGGCCGAGCCGGTGGCGCGGTTATGTAACTGGCTGAGGACAGCGGGGGACGCGTTCGCTAATTTTAGCGGATCTCAAAAACAAGACGCAACCAAGCGAGCTAGAGAAAACGCAGCGCCCGGCAAAGCTTCACGCATGCACTCGATTCATACGGTGACAAAAATAAGCTAACCAAACAACTTATGAGTCCGCAAATGCATTGAATACTAAATGAACGAATTGATTAAAAATATCACTTGCGATGAAAATTGTAAAGAAAATCATAATAACAATAATCCAATATCACTGCACGTATTCCTATGCAAGTGTTATCGATTCACTATACTTTATTGTCGCGACAATAATTATTGACGGTATTTTCTTTTATACTGTGAATGAACGACATGAATACGCAAGAAATTCCTCAATTCTTATTACACCGAACACGTCGTGTAAGCAGTAAGTATATTTTATGACTACTACCTTCCAGTTACAACTATTGTTTAAAAATTGCAAACGAGAAGCGCAATACTAAAACTATCACTTTGTAAGAAGACACAAACACTTTCCACCATGCACTGTCACTATGTTTTAAAACACTGATTCTTACCATGTTGCGTGTAAAAGAGAACGATATTTGAGTGAGATACACTAAGTATCCGAGTTGGCCGGCGAGTACGGAAGTTGGACAGCGAACAGCTGATCGAGATCGCGAGTTTGGGTAGCCGATGGGGAATTGTACGCATGGGGTGTACGCTTGCCGTGGAGTCCGTGGCGCGAATGATACGCGCGACGATTGGCGGCGACGGCGCACTCGTGATGCTCGTGACGCGACCCACCTAAACACATACACTGCACAACCGGCGACGTAACCTGATGATAAATTTTCGAGGGTTGCCGCTCCGTTCATTCGATGGCCACGCGGCCGGATAACAAAGTTCGCGATCCACCGGTGATCTATCGCGATCACGGTCAGGTTAACACGATATCATTTGCCAATGATGTGATATTCATACGTTTTAACGAGATATGCTACAAATTGAGATAAGAGAACATTTTAAATACACTAACGATGCTGATAAGGAGTTATTGCAGGCGCTGTAAAGATATTGAACGGGTGGATTGAATTAGCAACACGAGCAGAATGCCAGTTATTTTGGTGACGGTGAATCCTGAAAAGGTCGATGAACTGCGAGAATACTAATTAGCACAGTACGGGTGCAAACGAAATGTCTTTGATGTATTTTGCATAATATATGTTTTTATATCATCGATGCACATGATTTTAAACATAATGTTTTTTGTGTAAAGTATTTACAATAAAAAATAAATAAGGTAAGAAATTTCTTAATAAAAAAGGATAATATCGTTACTAAAAAACGAAAAAATAACTGACCTTTAGTAGGTAAAGTTATCTAATTTATATAACCTAATTGAATAAAGTACTGAAAAAGTATTACTAAAATTATATTTATTAGCAATTAAAAAAATCACAGTAATAATACTGTGATTTTTAAACACTTGCTGTTGTACAAATAATAATAATAATTGATATATTATCCTGTACAAGGAGTACCTAGTGTTTTGAAATCAAGAAATATTATTTTTAAATGGTAAAAAATTAAAATGTCAGCAGTTTTGAAATAATAACAAGAACAAATTTAGATAAACAAGTATAAATAAATGTTACAATGAAGAAAATATGCATAAAAAATGTTTGGTACGCCGTCCTATGGCTTAGTATTCGATATTAAGAATTAAATAGGCCACGAATACCTAATGACGACGTTCTGCGATCGATATGACAACGTAGTCACATAGTGTTTGTAGAACATATGGTTGAAACCACGAATCTAAAAAAAAGAGAATCAATAAATCTGAAATTGAGAAGACAAATGAAGTAGATTGGGTTACAATTGAAAAAATCGTACTATAAACAGGATCTCGAGAGAACTTATAATCTTACTTACACAATTATCAGATTAACTTGAATGTAAAAGCCAATCAAAACTTGTTCCACACCGCGAAAGTTAGGTAACTGGCAGATTTCTCTAACTGAATTAAGTATAACAATTTCAAGACAAGACCGCGGAGAGACAGACCAGTACTTAAACCACGTAACCCGATACCGGTATCGTACAGAAAGTTAAGTTATTAGTCATACTGGTAGTTCGAGGTGGAAAATTCAAAGCCTATAATTGCATTCATATTAAATTATAATAATAACAATGTAAGAAATACATACAATGGAGTTTTTGCAGCAAACAAAGTAAAGAAGTGCCATATTTACTTGTATTATGAAATTGAAATTTTCTTTGAAATACGCAAACGTTTTATTTAAAATTACAATTAGCTTAATGTAATTATGCTCTTGTAAGAAACATATTGAAAAATAGAAATTTAAAAGTGCAAAAATGTTAAAATTTCTAAGAAAATGACTAATAAAATGAAGTAAGGTTATTATAGAATACCTCTACCAATCCATCACGGTTAGTCGGGTGAAGCCTGACACTCGATACTGTGTATGAAGCCGCGTTGTTCCACAATTTAGCCGCGTAATGCGACACTGAGCACTAATGGACCCTGCAGTGTGAACCATTGAGGTTCTGATAGCATCTAGGCTGGCAAACGTAATAGCAACACAACACTTCAATAGACTTTCAATATTGTAAATGTTTTTTCCTTAATTTTAGGCAAAGTAGCAGCAGCAAAAATGGACGCAGTCGGGTAATGAAGGGTCATTGAAATTAATTAACATACGGAATCTTCTCGTTTTCTAGCGATTTTATAATAATTCCGAAAATTGACAGATGGCGAAATAACTCTTTGCTTTACCTACATATTGTAATTTGAAATGATTCATAGTCACATAATACATGAGGAAAATTTAAAAGTTTACGTACATTATGATATTTCTGGACTGGGACGTCAAGTTCACAACAGCCTTGCCGACTTTCTGATACTATACAAGAGTGGTCACTGAGTGAAGCATGCGCCGTTCTCAAGCCACTATTGCACGAAATTTTCCAAATCTTGACTCATATTTCAGTTTGATGTATGTAATCATTGTGTTATTCCTATTTCCCAAATTAGGGTTAAAGTAAATAACTCGTCCTACCCACTAAGTACTGAACTGGTATAATGCAATAAAAATGCAACTCGAATGCTTAGGGCCCAGGTAGCACCAAGATAATACAATGATGAAACACGTATGAAAAGTCAATGATGTAACCAAGTGAAAATTTCAAGACACGAATTGTAGGGAAAAATACTAACAATCCCAAATACTTAGTCCAGTGGTAAATTGTGAAACGGAAATACCCGGGGAATAAGAATTCGTAATCTCTTGGATTTGAGTAAGCTCTGCGGTTTACTGCTAGAGACTTTTGAGTCAAATACTAGCACTCGTTTAGTCTTATAAGAAATGAACCTATAATAAAATTTAAAACAGAAAACGATTGCGCTATAATTTCGTATAAGCATACGGCTAAGTAACAACATGACTCATGTATCAAGCTATTGAGTAAGTAACCGAGTATTGTCGTCTTGTCATGCACTCACAATTCCTGTAACAGCTACGACCGTTACAACGTGTGAAGTACAAAACGCTATTGGCGAACTGCAAATCATTATGCAATTAGGGCCGGTGGGAGACCTACAGCGGTTATTGACCTCAGCAAGTTCCACCCCCAATTTAAACTTGCCTGGCTACGTGACTTTAACATCGTATGTACAATCTCGTATTGCATCATCGGTTGGATTGTTTTAAAGTATTCGTCAGTATTTAGCGACACCATGTACATTGGTATCATCATGTATTAAATAAGGAATAGTCATTGCACTTATCGACCAACGCTTACGCTTTGGTATTAGGAATTATTTATCTTTAAATTGATAACAAAAATGATAAAACATTTTCCTTCTAAACGTATTTTTAAAACTTCGATTAAGATCTTTTTGTCTTATGGTAGAATTACACGAAGTGGTGTTGCCCGCAATAATCGGACCGCAGTGTTCTTTACAATGTTAACAGAAACCTGGGTAATGAAGTCAAGATCAAATAATCATATCTATGGATTAAGGTTTTCATCGATAGCCATACACACATCACATGACTTACTCCACCGCATAACATTGTTTGTATGTAGTTATGTATGTATGTACGCGGTTAGTACACCTAATGAATACGACACATTTTATATAAAGTAGAAATGGGAATAGGAAGGCTTCGGTAGATCCAGATTGAAGTCCCTTTGCAAATACATTACGTTGATTCGATTGAGCGGACATGTTTGTTACATCCGACGTACCACGTAGTAAACAAGGAAAATATTTGACTTAGGTATGGTTTCCACTGTGCATTAAGATTACGTGACCGACTACACGAATATATTGGCGAATACTCTGAACGGTGAATTCATTTTGCGAACGGAGGCGTTGTCTAAATAGAGAATACGAATGCTGCGTAAAAACTGGTCTAACTTGTCTGGGATCTAAATTATATTATACACAGGAGACAAACGTATGATAGGTATTGTAACTTTACAAGTAGAGCGAGCAGACATAATAAAAAACGAAGCTAATAGGAGTAACATAAGCAACTTCACTAATACTATGTGTATTTTGTGGTCGTTTTATATTACGGAAGACACGTTTGGATGATCAGAAAAAAAGAATTATTCCCAAATAGATGCTCTTCAATTCATAAATAAAAGTGAAGAATTATTAAATATGACGGTTTTAAATGGCCAATATAAATTATACTCGGTAATACAAAGCGGCGGATAGTGATCAGGAACGTGGAACCGTATCGACAGATAATGATAAGGTCAATGACTTAAAAGATATGAACACTGAGTATTTAGTAGTCCGAAGTCGTACTTGCATGATATTTAATTAATGACACGAATGGAGAACCGGTTTAGATAGAAATATCAAATGAAACAATAAAGAAACGAAGAGTTATTAACGGAAGTGCGTCAATACAGTTAGAGAATATAAAAAGAAGATAATCGAAAATAGTGGGTGAAATAAGTTTCAATAAACAAGACATAGTTAAAGGCACGAAAAAGCGAGATTAAAGCATTCATAATAAACAACCAAGGACACATGATATACGAACGAGTGGAAGTTCACATATACTCATGACGAGAATTGTTACATCACAGCCATTGACCCTCTTCCCCTTAAAAGTATAGCAGCTTTTTTATTTAAAATAATGTGAAACGTCATGTCACCTGATGGAAACTAGATCAATTGAAGTAGTTTCATTAAACATTCAAGTTTAGTTCATCACGATCATCAAACAATTATCACTTATAATTAAATAGGTACATAGACCTAATGGTAGAAGTATTTAATGAGCAAGCTGAATAATTTATGAAACGCGAGATGTAATCTGGTAAACGTAATAATGAAACATAGAAATGTAAAGTATTTATACAAGTAGGTTTACGAGTTTAGTTTCAGTGAGGCGAATAGCATCGCGCACGTAGCAATCGGGACGATAACCGGTGAACACCCACGCTCCCCATTCAACTTGTAACGAAAACTGCAATGTGCTAGTTGGGAGTAGGTAGTAGGAAGGAGGGTGAATAACCTAGGGAGGGAGGTTGCAGTGCATTCGCCCGACGTTGCATAAACCGACCGACGACCGCCGTGCCACGTTTTAAGATCCAGAAGGGACTGGCTTTACATTTATTTCGTTGTCCCATGATATTATTGAAAATACTCGGAAAATCAATAGTCATAAGAGTAATAATATGTGTGGAAAATATTTTTTTATTACATTTGAGTGGCAAACGAGCATACAGTTCCCCTGATGGTAAGTAGCCACTGCCGCCCGTGGATATCTGTAAGCAACTTTACGGAACTAAGATTCTTGCAAAGGTCGAGCGCAGATGCGTTGCCACTCCAAAGGGCTAAGATGGTCGTTTCATATAATGTAAACTGGCAAACACACTCTTCCACCGAAACTCAAGAACTGTTTCACTGCTGCTAAATGGGTACGGCAGTGTTACCAGCCTAGTCGAACTACACTGCTTCCACCACCTCTAAAATGCCATTATCACAAGCGCCCGCAAACAAATTGCTTATGTATATTTAATCGACATAATTTCTTATGTATTTGGTACTTGTTCATATTCTGATGTAGTCCTTTATTGTTGTATTTGCTAAAACGCTTCTCTGCGGGGTATAAATAATGTATTACGTAATCAATTTGTATTTTATGATGAAACAACAAGTAAAACGAGGTTCAGCGAACTGGTACATATAGAGGCTGATACAGAATGTATTATGAAGCAAGCACTTAAGGTAAAACCTCAGCATTTCATGCGAATAAATGGAGCACATGCAACAGAAGAATGTATGTATTATTTATTCCAACAATGAATACCGATTACCGTTTCAGGACTGAAGAGACCAGTATCATTGCTATTTGCATCTAAATCGTTGTATCATCTAATCGAAATATCTACTTTGAATGCTGGTCCACAGACATACTTCGTAAATACCATATTCTAATGGAAATACACACTTTAATACTGATTTTAAACGAAATACACACTTTAATACTGATTTTAACGCTAAGACACTTCACAAATTTGATACAAATTTTATTTTCCCAATATTCTGGTCGTGTTTTTAAATGGCCTTATCAATAATAACGACAATTCAGAGTTAAATATCATTAGGCCCGACCAAGACACGATTAACGTCTAATAATAGTCACACGTGGCCCTTCGAATGTAGTGGATACACATGTACAGAGTCACGCGTACTTGCATTGACCCACATATTGCATGAAAATAAACATTTTATGCATCACGATGTCGGACTGATTTTATCCTAATGGTTAAGGGGCATTTTAAACTAAGTTTTCAATTATTCGTTGAAAATAAGGAAAGAAAAATGTCCCGCGTTTCGTACATTGCATATATGTACTTGTATTTGAAAAAACTATAAGAAACATGTTTCTTGTATGGTTGATCCCCTTAAATATTTATTTTATATTGTTTTTAGTATTTGTTGTTACAGAGCCAACAGAATTACATTAACTGTTAAAATGACAACTGTCTAGCTATCACGGTTCTTGAGATATAGCCTGGTAAGAAACAGACGGACAGACGAAGGGACGTCAGCTACGGCGATATCAAAGTCTTAGTAATAAGGTTTCCTTTTTACCTTTTGAGTACGGAACCCTAAAAACCCTTTTCGTGATTGTTCTTTGCCTTAATTTTGTTGATCATCTAATGTAAAGTAAATTGCTTTTAGTATATATTTCTTTGTAACTGTCTATAAAGGACACAGTTTGCTCGTCCTGATCCAGTGAAATGTTACGAGTAATTACCGACTTCGAAACTATCAAACATTTTATAGTTCATATAAAATATTTTGTTCCAATAGATTTGAAATTAAACAAATATATTAATTTTATAAACAATAGCAAAAAATATATATAAACAACAACGAATAATGATCTTTTACCCCCCTGCGTCATAAGGAAGTTAATTCCCAAATAATTTGAAATACGTTACTCAAAAAATAGAATTCCCACGTAAATTAATACTATCTTAAGAGTTTTGGAAACTTTCCAATATGTCTCATGTGAACTACAGGTGTTCTTCAATAATGTTACCTAATTTATTTTAAATAGGTATTCCGGAAATAACATAACACATACTGAATAGCTGAATACTATATCTGTCTAACGACAAGAGTGTTAATTCTGCGACACTGTACTGAAACAAATGAAGACTACGGGTATCTGACCAATCTTTATCCCATTTAAACTTCCACTGCAATTTTCTAATATAAGCTTAATTTTTTCTAATGTTCGTGCTATTGGGTTTTATTAATAAAAAGTTGGACATGACTATGATCTTGGAAGTTTTGAATATCCTTAATATACAAGGAACTGTCGAGGTAAAACTGAACACCACGAAATCAACACAAAATTGTATACAATGCTGAATTTTACATAACAGCTTACCCTTATTGTAGATTCATATAATGTCCCACATATAAATGCATGGGTAATTACTAGGTACATACGTGGCTTACATGCGTTATGATAACGTAATCAGTTCATGGTTTTTACCTTTCGCTTTGTTCTGGACTGGACCTCAATTTATCTTCGTCACTATTTAGCACAAGGATTCTTGGTATGATTAAAATGTAACTAATATTACAATATATTATGGCACAGGAGAGCGAAAGGCGGCACTGAACTAACTATAGTACAAAAATATAATGCACATACATCTAAATCTTCAAATACCAAGTAATTTAAGCTTATTGACAGTATAATTCAATGTAAATTAGGAAATTGTATTTTATCAAATTAATTACGCAAACTTTGCAAAGTGAGCTTATTCCGATGGCCTTGTTCATTTAAAAGATTTAAAACTTAATCCTGTTATTATTTCAAATGAGCTCAGAGAGGATGTCTTAAGAGGATACCGAATAACGACGTCGTGCTAAATGATAAAAGTTTTTATTTAATAAGCCTTTAATCGCTTTTTATATAGTCCCTTTATGAAACTGAAATGAATGAACACTAAAATGAAGAACTCTTTTTTATAAGAATGAAGTAACAAAGGAGCATGATGGTAAGTGGTTACTGCCTTCCATGGACACCTGTGAGCAACTTCATATAAGACAGGGGTTTTATCTGAAGTCGATCACAGATGCGTCGCTTCTCCCGAAGATTAAGATGGTCGCCTCATATATCCGGCAATCACAACCTTCCACCCAAACGCAGGAACTGCTTCAAGATAGAAATAGGTGTGGCGATGGTACTTCCCCGATCGAACTACATTGTTTTTCCACGTGGTAGAACCACGTGGAAAAACATCAACACAACTAACATTGCGAAGTAAGCTATTATAGCGCAGGAAATGATTCGAATGTATCACATACTTTCACGATACGCCTAACTGATGAAGGGTGAGATCACAGGAAGACGATACATAGCAACCGTATTCTAGATAACCCGTCAACCCTTTGTACATCTGATAACATATGCTCTGATGCGCTTGCTGTTTTCTTAACTGAAGTCAACACTGATAAGATAAATTTTCCATATAACCAATCACACTACACACAAATAGACTTTATGGTGATGTTAATTTGAGGTCAATCGATTAATCTATCATTCAGCTGGAGCTCCGTAAACAACCATGTAACACACTGTTGACATAGATTTATCGAAGGAAACATATAAATATTTAATTATTTTTATAGAACATTTATTTCAGTCGATTTAGTTTACTAGACTAGATTGTATATAAATTTTATAACATTATAGTAGCAACCGAGTTTGTAGTTCATCGGATGTTAAAAGGACTTACCTTAGCCGCTCATGGATATCAGTAATCGACTCTACGAAGAACAGCGGCTATATAAGAAGTCGATTATGATTGTATTGAAGACTACGAAGAGCGCTTAATATGTAAGCCAACCGGCGTCTACAAACCTAAAGCGAAACGCAAGAATTACTTCATAGGCATGGATATGGTAGTCCTCAGTTGAATGTTATTGGTTCTTCCACCCTTGTTTTTAAATGCTTGTCATTTAACATTATTTCTCGCCTTATTTACACGACTTCTTTTTACTTGCCTCGTTTCTTTGTTGTTATGTGGGGCCAAGTCTAGTAACTGAATTATAAACTGGTTAACCATAATCAGTTAGCATTTTCTTTAATAAAAAATTTGTCTGAATATGACGATGCATGAATAGCTCTACATCATTCTAAAACCAAAATATTTTGTTTGCATTTCAAAATTTGTTTTAAAATACTGTATTTGATATTTTCGTTTAAACTTATTACAAAACGTTCATTTTGACAGTGACTCTTAGTTATTTTATTGAAACAAATATAACTGTGCTTCACAAATAAAACAATAAAAAGACAAGGTTATCGTTTTAATAGTACTGTAGTTTATTTATAGTCGCAACGATAATAGAGATGCTGATCAGAAATGATCGAATTCAATTTGAAGTGATTGTCGCCACACGTAATAAAGTATGCGTTATTGAAATCATGATAGAATTACACGTGGCATCGTTGTGAAATGTGAAACGTCTAGCAAATAAGCGTAAGTACACAATTGAATAAATTTTAAGGTGGTTGAAGTCTTAGTGGTTTGACTTTAGAAGCACCACCGCCACACCTATTTCTGCCCAATACAAGCGATGTATGCAATTGTGTTTGTGTTCTGGTCAGAATGGTGTGTTAAGGGAGCTATTCAACAATAGATTAGGTAGGTATCTGAGGCGTTTCAACTTAGTCCATAGGACTCTTTTCTGATCTTGAATACTGATTGAAATAAAAAATAAATGTTGAAGATATTGAATAAATGCAACGTTGTATTTGATTGTATTGTATTTGAAAAATCAAAGATAATCAAAAAAGAAAATGTAATGCTTCACCAGTGGTAATTTTTGTTACAGTATAAAAAAACCATTTTATCAACGTAACTGAAGATATTAGTAGATACGACCGGATTTGTTTGCTCATGGTCAACAGTTTACATCCTCAATAAAGATTAATGATAGAACAATATTTTCATTTATGACATTCCATAGGACGTGACACTTAAATTGATCATCAGTAGCCCTGTTGGTGAATAATTTCATTCAATTTTTGTATGAGGAGCTACTTTCATATTTTAATTTATATCTTAGATACATGTAGCTTGTTTATAATATGGGGTCCTCTTGATAGTAAGTGGTCACTGCCACCCATTGACATCTGTTAGAAACCCTATATAAGATTACAGTCTTGTCACACAAACTAACATGCATTGCTACTCCTAAGTACTAAGTGGGAATGGCTCGAATAAGTATGTCCACAGAACACAGCAGTTCATAAGGTGCTTCCAGAGTCAAACCACAAAGAGTTCTGCCTTTTACATACCTTTATTAAAAATATGGAATAATATGAATGAAAATCGTATATACCAAAATTACATGAAAATGACAACGAAAATATAATATTTAATATCAGTATAAAAAGTGAGGTAAAAGAAAAATCAATGCAGCTGAGAGAAAAAGTAAAATAATTTCCTTCGTGACCTCAAGGATTACTGCTATACAAATCCAGAGGTTTGTATGGGCCATAAACGCGATACGACTCGGGGAGCACTTATACGCTTACTTATCGACAATGATCTTAATTTCGGAATGACACCGCACAACACTTTTATAATTTGGTTGAAGAATATGTACCTAACGATATGTACATATTTATGGCATCATTTAATTTATTACCTTATCGAATCAAATATTATTAGTATCAAGTATTGGCACTAACTATAAGAAATCACATTTTTAAGGTTTTTATTAGTTGCTTGATAAATTATCTTGTAAGAGTAGTATTTTGCATAAACTTATAATTAGGTACAGTTACAAAACGGATTCCTGTTTGATTTTACGCCTCTTGTTATAACTGTCACAATACATACATTTCAATTTCCTCCTGTAGCTTTAAGGATCTGTACATTAAGGGACGCCTCATTACACGGCCCATTACGTAACCTTCGCAATGGTTTTAATATGTTTAAAAGCGTTTAAAATGTTCAAACAGTAAAGATAGCTTGAAATCTAACTGGAATAAAGAAAACCTATTAAATGGTTGAATAGCCCTAGCACTCAGCAAAAATATTTTCTTGTTTGCCTCGTCAGAAACTCGGCAGCGAAAGTTATAATAGCGAAATGGCATCGTAAAAATGTAATGAAACGTCAATTTCTGCTAAGAGTTTATAAATAAACAACTAAATCTGTGTAAGGGTTACATTAATAAACAAGGTAATAATGAAGAGTACATTTTTTATAACATATGTTATATACAGTATATGTTGAGAAAATAACAAAATATCACATGATCGTATGCATGAAAATTGGCTAAACATTACAAGTATGTGTCATATAAATTTGATGGGTCTAAAGCGATAAGAAACAATGAATTTGCGGTTTTTAATAGCGCGTCATCTTTTGTAACAGCATAGGTGTAACATGTTGACTGAAATTGAAATATAGTTTTAATGATAGCTATAAATTACTTGATACTTGAACAATAAACAAATTCATTTTAAAAAGCTCTTCTATATTACGTTTTTCTTTAAATTGAATTCATTTTCACGGAGTCGTAGGAATAGTAAGCTGGAAAGTTATTTTGGCAATCACGAGTCAGGGCTACGACTATTGTGAGGTATTTTTGTTGTCGATAAATTACTAAATAGTCGGCATCATCTGATAGATCACAGATCTTATTGAAGTGTTTGTTTACTTGTAATTTCAATACGAGCAACGTACCTAAACTTTTTTGTGAGTAGATAAAACAAAGTTGACTGCCTTCACGTGATTCTTGGAATCTTCTAGATTTTGACTACTTAGATGGTTTTGTAATGCGCTTTATTACCTTTACGATTTATTTCACCTATACTATGTTTAGGTTTTTTGTAAATATATTTAAACGTGTACGTGCAAGCTAATTGGAAGCTAGCAAGGAAGTTAGAAGATAGTACTGGATAAGAAGGGGAGGGAGTTAGAAGATAATAGGTCTATGGACAGATATATGGTATCATTATTGACTTGGACGCGAAAGCATTAAACCATGCTGATAAATAACATGCAGGTGCCAAGCAATGCGCGATTACAATTTAATCGTACGCCAAAGGGCTGCCCCTGACATATTGATATCAGTTGGTACATTGTAGCCGCTTTGATAACACATGATTTACCTATTTACAAATGACAAAAATCTCAAATAAAGCGATTCGTTTCTCCTAATACCTACTAATTTTCACAGTAGGATACCGTTAGCAAAAATGAAAATTAGTCCAAATATTTTCGTACTCAAAGTAAATATTTCCCGTCACTGATATATTCGTCTGACAGGACATTGAACTCTAAATAATAAAACCAGCTATAAACGGTGACGAAAGGTAATATAAGAGAAATTTACTTCAGATTTATATACCTACATACTTATTTTAGTCCCACATAACTATCATAGAAGAAAAAGGAAACAAGCAGCCCGGCAACTTTCCCTTTAATTAAACCTTGTGGCTAAACATAAAACAACTGACGGAGAAAAAAGGGCTTTGTGGCTGTCCTGAATCACTGCAGTGTCGGTTACTGGAGGGCAAATTGTTACATAAGACACCGCAGTGCACGATCAAAGGATTACGAGGCACCTTTCTTTATGGACCGAGCTCACTTCGAGACTAAGACTTTGCATTCACTGGGTGTGGACCGACAAGGGTATTACTTTACAGAAGAAAGTCCAACGAAATCAAATTTCGTTGGATTTACTTTTTCGGTGGGAATATAAAAAGTAACGGTCGACAATTCCATTATGGTGACTGAAGAAAGCTACATCGCTTGTTACTGCCAAAATACATTACTAAATTGAATATTATACTGGAATAAATTATGTGTATCACAAAACGTATAATATTTACTTTTAAAGGTATTGGAATAAAATTAAAACACGTCATTTTTAAAATAAACGTCATTAATCATTGACTTATTTGGTTATCAGACAAGCTGATTAGTAAATTTCGAACACACGGATTTGCAAATTAGCAATTGCAAATTTATTAACACACGCTTCTTCTAGACATATCGTAAGGAAGTCTGTAATCCTAAGAACTATTTTTAATCTGTTAACGATGTCAATCGATCCACAGTGGACCAACTCTATGATTATGTCCTTATCCTCCTTATTAAGACCCATGCCCTGCATTTGGGCTCTTATAGATTAATAATGACGCAAGTGAACCATTACATTTATTAGCTCACAACAATAAGCATGGCTCATAATTATAATTGAGGCATAAAATTCTATGATGCCTTTGCCTACTTCATCGTAATTCATATTCGATAGTACGCAAAGTGGCAGTTACGTAATAAAGTTAATGAAAGGGCTCGAAGGGAGTGGCCCATCAAGATAAGCGGTTTGTAACACTATTGAAGATACGTACGACAGCGAGGATACGACAAATTGCTACAGATAAGATCGCATACTCGAGCGGCAGACCTTATAAAACTTGATTAAATAAAATATACAATGGACTTTACTTACCTTCATTCAACACAAATTTGCTATTTAATATAAAAATTTAGAAACAATATTATTAGAAATTTCACTGGACCTGAAATGTAAACAATTATAACATTCAAGTTGGGAGTTTTGCCTATTTTAAAGACTTACCTGATGACGTAATTTACGCAGACCACGCTGACCGGCTTCTGTTGTTTGTCCGTGATCACGGTGGCCTGTGTCTGGACCCAGGCGTAGCCGCCAGTCTTGGCCAGAAAGCGGTATTGCCCAGTCTCGCATTGTCCTTTGGAGAACACTGTTGAAGAAGATTGTAATTTTAAAAATGCATTGAACAAAGTAAAGAGTTCATATAAAATGTAATAAGAAAAGCAATGAAGATTAAGTTATGATCAAATAATGAAAGGAATAATAGATGCAAATAAGATAAAATCGGCACCATCCAAAAAATGCAAAGCAGCCGCAAATTGATTGAATTTTGATAAAAAGATCAGTCTGACGACTCAATTTCACTATCAGATCAGTAGAAATTGGATTTAATGTAAGGGCTTGTCACTTCATAACTTTTCCCTTGGATTAATCAAAAAGACGGTTTTCCGATAAAAACAAGGTTTATTACAGCTGATCGCGCTTTCAGAATTGGTACGGGACTGGCTACCGATGGAAAAATAATTTTATATTTTTGTCTCGCCCCGTTTATATTTAAAAAAGGTGAACGGCCGACATTATACCTGTGCTTCAATTTTATTCATGCACACGAGTAATTCAGAAACTTCGCCAGGAATAGTCTCTGAATAGGTAGTCTAGAGATTAATAATATATTCATTTGAAAACAATTGCATCTTTTTAAAAAAATATATATCATATGAAAAAGGTATATATAGGGAAGTTTATTAAGAGAGCTGGTAGAATAGTCGTTTCAACATGTATGCCAACCAGACTTTATGTGCATTTCAATAGTCGGTAAAAATAGAACGCTTTATACCCCGAGATAGTTCAAGCGAGATGAGAGGCAAAAAAAAGTATCACTCAAAACTTGTTAGTCTTAGACCTAAAATGCAGGTAAAACGTGCAGATGATCAAATTAAAGTGTCCCATAGCTGGGCCTACATTTCCTATCAGAAAGTAGTTTAGTTGACTGAATAATCCAGTACCGTTGATAAATGTGAAAGGTATCATGTTAAGGTTAGGTCATCTATTTTAATAGATACGATTATTTGGCTCATCTATTACAATAATAAAAAGAAATACGCGTTGCATACACATTATTAACACGAAGTAAGAAAAAAGTGTAAGAAAATATATTGACCTAATTTGATGGAGCGCAAACATGGTCGAGCAATGATTTTTTTTAAATGATACGATAAAGTACATTCAGCTCGATAAACTTAGATTTATCGTTGCGATTAGGTATCCACAATTCATATACAAATAATGTAATTCTTAGACTTAATATTATAATGGTCAATAAAAGTAAAAATAATATCCCCTTCCCTGTAACTTTGAGTCGGTTTATCCGGTCTTTGGACAGAGCTGACCTTTTTTAAAATTTATGGCCTAGATTCATTTCGGTAAAATGAACGAAATAAATTACGTTTAATGTAGAAATATCTGTATTGCTTACTCGTTATTCCCTTGGAATTGTAAAAAAAAAAGCCGAAAGCTATAGAATAGAATAGCTGGTTTGAATGGACGGGAAACTATATCACTATTCTACTTTTTGCTTTATTATAATCATGTTTAAAATACTAATTTAAATTTTCAAGTTTAATAACAGATAAATTATTTTAACGATCCTTATATCATATTCTAGAAAATAATAGAGGGTAAGATGAAGAATGATCGTATAAGTGTAGCTTATAAAGGGTTATTGACGGATATCGGTCATATCCTGAAATTCGATAACGAGAGCCCTTCGAAGTATTGTATGACGAATATATCACTTACTTGGTTATATGTTAGTGAGGTTACTTAAAAACTTAATTACATAAAAACTTAACTCCCAAATGTTAAACTCAAAACAATCTGAGATGTTATATTGTAAAACTTTTATTTTACACATAATGAAAATTATATTGTGGGTTGTGTTATTCTTCCATCTTGCGTCAGTATTTTGAGTGCTTTGTATACATTTCTCACAATTTACATTACACAAAGTATCAACGTGATATTACTTACGGGATATGGATTGATAAGGATTATTGCAGTTATCATATTGTATCGCAGATTTCTATTCCACCTTGAATTACCACTATAAATCTTAAATAGTTATAAATTATAATTTACAACATAACAGTAAGTAATGTAGGAAAATTAAATTTAATTAATTCGATGCTGGTGAATGGTATCCGATGCCAGGAAATAAAACGTGCGAAAGGATACATATAATATGTAAAAGGAAAACTATATTTTTGTTCATTAAGAAATTCGATATCATTTAAATCTGGATAAAAAAACCATGATAGTGAAAATCGATTCCGAATTCGCTCATTATCGTCACTTAAAATGTAAATGTCAAATGATAAATATCTCCATGTTAATAAGCTAAACATTGCTATCGTTTTAGCAGTTATTTTCATACACACAGAAGACTATAGACCTCAATAGCCGGCCACGAAATGGACTTTGCGTGTGAGCGGCACGTAAGAAGCTCTACAACGCAAAGAAGTCACGCGAAACAACAGATAAGAGTTCATCCACCCACACGGCTCCTACCTAAAATATATTTAAGCCCTCTCAACATTAAACTCCTCTATATAAAATTCCTAACATTTTATTGTAGAAAACCCACGGATAGCTATTGGGAACAGCAGAATTATAAATAATTTATTAAATATGTACGCTTGTATTAATTTCCATGGATCGCAATGACCCGTATTTGACACGCGGGTAAGGCAAATTTAAGCGGTGTAGAGGACTTTAGTTATAAAGATATTATTATAAATATAAAAAACTATTCCTTTTGACAAACAAGTACTACAATAATTGACGACCCGCGTGGTTGAGCGGTTACCATACCGGTCTGACACGCAATGGGTCCCGGGTTCGATTCCCGGCCAGACAG
>DWNE01000899.1:0-24743 GCA_018249875.1 Cecropterus toxeus | reverse complement strand
ATAGTCCTCGGGAGTAGCAACGCATCTGTGATTGTCTTCAGAGAGAACCCATGTTCTATTTGAAGTCGCTTACAGGTTTCCATGGGCGGCAGTGACCACTTACCATCAGGTGCACTGCATGCTTGTTTGCTACTTCAATCAGATAAAAAAAAATGTAAACTGTGTATAAAACGAAGACTTCTTAACTATGAGTTTGTATTAACTAACGGTTTTTAACCGACTTCGAAAAGGAGGTGGTTATACGTTCGACTATATGTATTTTTTTATGTATATTTTTTACTAGTGATGTGGATGTTAGTTGTTTTTTGTTTAAGTTTACACATATTAGTCCATATTTTAAAACTACTGAACATTTTTTTATAATCCTCGCATAGATAGGTAAGTTGAACTAATGTAAAAAATAAAAATAAAACTTCAAATCTAATAAACACTTTCAAAATATGCGAGAGTAAAATACACATACACACAAATATTCACATTTAACTTTTTTGTATTTCCTTGAAGCCCCTTGTCGAAGTTCTAGTTATATTGCTTACATACATTGAGAATGTACTTTTGTAAGTGGAAAGAAATTTCCTTTAAGAAGTCACTTGTGAAACAAGCTTCTCTTAAAATTACACTTAAGCGAACTATTCATGGGGAGAATTAAAGCAATTTTTACGAATTAAACTTCAACTTTCAATAAAAAATAATGTAAAATGTTTTAACAGAACGAAATAATCCCAAAACGAAACATGACCGTATTCTGGTGATAGTAAAATTTCTATAATTGTGTCGCATCATACTTGTATTAGACACACAATATTCACACGGCACGTGACTTGTCTTAAATAACTAACATTGAACATTTCTATCAATGGATAACACTCATAAAAACTAGCTTCGCTTGGGTTGCGCCTGTTGCCTTGGCTTTCCATTGTTGTGATATTTTGACCAATAAACCTTTTTTTTGTCACGACGGGAAACCTTCAAAAGGTACCCGACGCCGTGGTAGCAACGTCGAGTTATGTGGAATTTTTACCGCACTAAAATCCCCTGGTGGCCGTCCTTAGCGCTGTGTGGAGACTTCAGGATCTCTAACGGAACACAACCGGAGTCCTCAATTCCAATCCTTGATGCCCCTTTGACATCCTGCCAGTTGATATCTATTTACAATCTCATATTATCTTTATTATTATCATGTAGTTTTTTTAAATATTAATATATTTATTAGTAGACTAACGCGGTTTTACCTGCATTATCTACGTAAGAAAAACAAACAAACAAATCGTGATCTTATATTAGCCTATAGGCTTCCTTAATAAATGGACTATTCAACACAAACATATTTTTTCAATTCAAAACAATAGGTAGTTCTGAGATTAGCGAGTTCAACAAAAAAATCACTTCAGCTTTATAAAACTTATAAGCGTTTTATCATCTCAAAACCGGAATCCACGATATCAAATTGATAAGTCCATAAAATCCCTGATCTTGCATCAGGTGAACGTTATTCTGTAGGAATTCGTTGTTTTGTTTGTGAGGACTGTGTATAAATGTGAGTCGGCTTGTAAAAATAAAGGTGCAGTACAAATGATAAAAAGTAGGTCAACATGTAATTTGCATTACGCATCATCAGAATTATGAGATCTAAAAAGTATTCGCTGAAAATAACTAGCTTCAATTGAAAAAAACTCGAAAACTAAAGCTCCGTACATAATGTCCTCTATGCGTGCCCTCAGTACGAGTTATTTGCGTTTCGTCAAAACGACCATCGTTTATATATTGCCTATACATTGCAAAGCTACCTACTTTTAACGACATCAGGTGGTAGCACCAATGTAGTTCGACAGGGGAAATACCACCGCCGCACCTATTTCTAGCGTGAAGTAGTTCTTGCGTTTCGGTGGAAGGGTGTGGTTGCTGGCTCACTTATATATCACGGTCTTCGGGAGTAGCATCGCATCTGTAATCGACTTCAAATAGAACCCCTGTTCTATATGTAGTTGCTTACAGGTGTCCATGGGCGACAGTGGCTACTTACTACCAGCTGGACTGCATGCTCGTTTACTACTTCAATGTGATAAAAAAACGGTTAGTTTTTCGTCTTCGGCTATACTTTACAATGTATTGGAAACGTAAACGATTATCGTTTTAAAGAAATATAATAATTCGTAATCTGGACACAGGTCATGCTTGTGAAAGAATCCAGCACGTAATAACACGTTCATAAATTTAGGGACATGTTTTTACAACGTTAGAATGTTTTTGTTTTGTTGGTAGTGTAGTCCTTACCCAACTGCATCAGAAGGAGGGTAATGGTTTTTTGGGCGTATGTATGTATGTTTGTTTGTATGTATGTCCATTTCTTTGGCACGCGCTACAGCCCAAACGGCTTGATGGATTGTGACGTATGATATACCTATCAAAAGAATCGTCTCAGTGAGTGTCAATGAAATTGCAAATTGATATCGGCTATATATATTTTTTAAATGGTGCCTGCAAACAGGGGAAAAAGAGGAGAGGAGGGACGACTTTTTAGTAACGCGACCCCATTACCCATATTGGGTATCAAATGAAAGCTAGTAAATAGACCATTCTAAAAATGTATGTATTATTCTACTTTATTGTATCGAAAACTCATATAAATGCTTAAAATAAAAATATCATTATGAACAAAAATCGTTTTACGCAGTCGAGTTTTGCTCAATGGTTTTACGCGATGATAAATATTTATCAATATTTATTAACAAACAGGATAGTGCGTAAGTCGCTTAAGTAACCGCAGACTCACACGTAGTCTATTATATAGAAGCAAACACGTGGTCATAGATCGAGTGAGAATAACTAACTGAAAAAATATCATACCGTTCATAAAACTCACGCAGAGAAATAGGTTTTCTTGCCTATAATATAAATATAATGCCCCGTTCTTCAAATAAGTTCTATAAAACCTACATAATGGAAGGTTCTTGTATGTGTATTGAAGGCAAAGGTCCCTAGTCCAAACGTGAGGCTCCATAAATCTTTCTAAAACGAGTGTTCGATAGGGCCAAGGAAATATTTGAACTACATTGCAACGAATTTTGGATCAAATCGGAGAAACGCACTTTGGTAAAGATTATTGAAAGCAATGTTTTATTCTTTTAAGGTTTTATTTTAAATGTATTAATTAAATTGTCACTTGTATTTTGTTATTTTATTTCCCTATATCCTTATTTCGTATTCGCGTTACTGCTAATTGGAGTAAATCGATTAAAAAGCAAATTAACTTTGTCATCCATATTATCTGCCTAAGGACCAAAACATACGTATATGTCTCATAATATGTCTCATACAATTGCCCAACGACGATGTATCGTATGGAAACATATCGTACGGTGAAATTAAAAGAGACCTAATGCGAAATTTGCATATTGTGAAAATACCAAAATTATGTTTGCATTTTGCGGAATTTCTTGATTTTTTTTTAAATGATGTAACATTTATGTTCGGTTTTTTCTATCACGAAATTGTCAAGTATTCATTCGTCGAAAATAAACTTACGGTGGATAATTTTTCAATTTGGTCGATGGTATCGATCGAGATTCGTGCACGTTGATATTTTGCAAAATATTACCTAGACACTACTAATATTATATCAGTCGACGACTTTACAAGTATTTATTTATTTATTTATTTAAGGTCACTAACGCACTGTACACCATTACATTGTTTAACATTAATACATATAAGTAATCAACAAACCTAAATTTTTTAATTGATGAAATTTGTTTTAAACTAGGTATTTATCATTTAACCCAATTGGGTTTTTACGTATTTGTAAAAACCTAGTTGGTTTAATGACAAATACCTGTAACATTTTTTTTTAATTTTAGAGGTAAAATTGTATTGATAAAGAGTGTTAGTAAGTACTTACCTATAATTGTTCGTAAAGGCAAAAGTTGGAAATACATACTTTAAAGCATTTTACACTAGACACTGTAAATTAGAATATAGTTAAGCATACCGTAACAGAATACAACTATACATAGTATCTTCATTGTATATAGGTAAATACGTATTTGATTAAAATGGTTAGCAAAACTAAACAACGCCATAGGCGTGGTACCATTAGTAGGGGAATAAAAGGTAATAAGGGTGTTATTGTCACCCATAATTTTCTCCTAAAAGGTTGCTAAGTAAATGGTTTTCGCAGGCGTATTGAAGTGATATTTACGTAAAGCTTGGGGAATAAGACAACGCCTGACATTTTATTATAGCAATGTTTATAGTTTTAAAGTTGCTGTTGACATTTATAATATGGTATGGGACGAGAAATATGTCATTTTTCATATTATGGTTCATCTGAAAGTAAGTTACAAGAGATGCCCATGAGCGCTATAAATAACCCATGGCCATTAAGTCCCAGGTTCCAATTTTGAAGTTATAAATATAAATAAATAAAAAGGAATATACAAAACTAGTTATAAAACCTATAAGCATACACATACACCCACACACGCGCGCATGCACGTTCACACACACACACACACACACACACACACACACACACACACACACACACACAGGCATACCGGACACAAATAATAATTATATTATTTTTAAGTTTCTCATTCTAAGTGATGTACCATCTTATGAGAAATAAAGATCTCTAAACCTAAACCTACGTTTAAAGTCCTAGTGAATGTTGGTTAAAGGTGTATAAGGCAGATAAGAATGGCAGAGGTGCTTATGGTAACTATATGCGAAGAGTTTTACCATTTTCATAATATCTTGTGATAAGTTCAACTGAACTTACAGACCGTAGAAAATTAATAACAAATTACCCAGTGTCCATGCTCGTATACAAGGAACAGATTTACCTGAGAGCAGGCTGAGTAGGCTGGAGCCTAGGAGCGCAGGTAAAGCTGGTGAAGCACGCCAACACGTGGCGATGCTTCATTTATTGATTTTTGCGCCATCTGTTATACATTGTCGGAACTATTAACTATCGAACAAAACTAAGCGGGCTGCGGTATTAGTACGACTTAGTGTAGGGTAGGTACTTTTATTGTAGATAGCGTTATTTCCATTATGCTATATATTGAGTTTCTGTTCCAATCTTGTGTTTAATGCATATTACTTGCACGAAGACGATGTTTCACATGTGCCAGGCGTCCCGTTTTTTTTAGATCTGGCGACTAGTTTTGTAGGTAGGTGCTTGATAAACTGCTAAGATCCTTCAAAGAGTTCAATCACCAAAACAGAACGCCTACAACCTCTAATAGCAAAGATATTTAAATCAAATTATTGCCAACTTAAAAGTTGCAGTGATTATAAATTTGCAGCTTTGTGAAATGAAAGTAAAAAGTAAATAAACTCACAGCTTTCTGTCACTGTATGGAAAGTAGAGATGGTTATGAGTGTACTAAATAAATGCCGTTACAGAATAGCCTCAAGGCACTTTCAATCCATCTTATGACCATACAGCTATCGGTGATAATAAACACCTACAGGACTGTCCAAAAATATCTTTGTCACGACAAATTTCGACAAAAATATTAGAAAATATCACAGATATTTTTTTCTAAAAATTGTTTATTTTAATTATCGTCTTGCTATAACCCACATTTTAAGTGTTGATAAATGTAGAAGTTCCTTTGATCATCTCTAAACTTCGTCATCAAATAACATTTTACGCGTATGAGCACATTGCAAGACATTTGCCCAAAGAAAAAATAATCACTCGAATCAATCCAAAAATGAAGAAAAAATCAGTAAAGTAGATTTTTTTATAATATGGAAGGAGCAAACGAGCATGCAGACTACCTAATGGTAAGTGGCCACTGAAGCCCATGGACACCTGTAATCAACCCCAGAGGTTACTCTTGAGGACTAAGTTTGAATGCCTCGGATGAGTGTAGGTATCTCCCTTAGCACCCTATCAACAAACCAGTCACCCGAATTCTATCCCTTTAAATAACTATCAGATACTTACATACCTTTTTTTGTTCTCAAAAGGTAACCGACGCCAGGTTATGTGGGATTTTTACAGCACTAAAACCCCCCCGTTGGCCGTCCTCGGCGCTGTGAAGAAGACTCCGGGATTTCCAATGGAACACAACCAGAATCCTCTGAGCGTATTGCCCATCGGGCTCAGGTGAACGGCTGGGTCTATCGCACCGAATGGTCTTCACGACAGTATGCGATCATACATACTACCGTCCTTCCCGGGTCACCTGGCTAAACGGTTCGAGTTCCCACTCTTGTCGCCCGCAACCCCGGAAGCCCCCTTTTAATCGCCTCTTACGACAACCAGAGGATACCGTAGCCCTATTCTGATCCCGGAACTACAGGGACAGATCCTTACATACCTGTAGTATGTAGTATGTAGTACTGTGTAGGTATGTAAGGTTTCTTTTGTTCGTTAGATTGTTCGTTTATTACGTACTTAAGTCGCAGTAATACAAAAGAACTTATAGAAATAAGATATTCTTTCAATATAAAAGTACAAAGATAAACGTACCAAAGCGCTTCTCAAGAAAAGGTTCGCATAATATTGGCGGTGATAACAGAAATGTGTACTCAATGTGTACACGTTCCTTCTGCATTTGGGTTTCGTTTTATAAGAACTTTAGTGCAGAGCTAATATTTGTTCCTGGCACATGACGGAAAACGGTTCAAGGTATAAGTCAACTTCCTTTGAAGTTAAAAAGGTTACCTTACGCTTAGTGAAAATAAAAGGGACCAAATGCCTTGTGAAAAAACAGAATTTTGTTAATATTTTAGAAAGTTTCTCAAATTGCTGGGATATTTTTTTTGAAGGTGCTAGAATACCTTGTGGTTCGATTCCATAAGCACCATCGCCACACCTAATTCTACCTAATAACACCAGTGTTAAGTGCTGCTGTGTTTTAGTATGAAGAGTGTGGTGAAGAAGACATAATTATCGAAGCATTCCATTTTGGTATTCAGGAGTAGAAACGCATCTGTGGTCACCCTCAAGTATCTCAAGTTATCTGAGTTGACCAAGTTATAGCGGGTATTAGATGGTCGGTAGACACGCTTTTTAAATTTAGGTATAAATACGAGTGTACGAATGTTAGCGGATCCAATTTGTTCGGGACGTCTCCATACTTAGATGTCCGTCCCGATTTACACCTGATCGATTTAAACATGATTCGAAGAATCATTTAAATAACTAAACCATTGTTCGTCGAAATAACAATGTTAGCTTTTATACCTATTTTTTTACTTTTATTTATTTTTTTACCTACTTTCTACTAGACTAGATATTGAGTGATTGTGTAGTATCTGACCTGAGAAGTACAGCTAGGGTTGCCAACCGTACTATTGTATTGTACTATATTTCGGGTCTACATGCTATATTATTGAAAAACAACGTAAAATACTATATTTTCGATATTGAAATCTCACAAATAAACGTATCAGTTTCAATATTACAACGCGTATCTCTCCACATTAATTTTAAAATCTTACATCTGAATGATGATTTTAGATTTTGTTCTGGATTGTGTGTTTGTGTATTTGTCTTTGTGTGTCCATGGTACCCACGATACAGGAGAAAATCCTAATATAGGGCTATGATTGTAGAAAGCGTCTATGGACGATAGTGACCATTAGCTGGATTGGCAAGGGTTAAAAAATGTTTTTTCGTAATTACTCGAAAGCTCGTAATTTTAGACAAAAAAGTTTTTTATGAAAGTGTGAAAGTTTTCTATGGATTTTTTCCATAGAAAAGGTTTGATTACTTTCTTTTTGGATCTAAATTACCTTTATATCAAAGTATAGGTCATTGCAGTTGCAATAATGATGCAGTATCAAAATGATTAAAAGTTAACATTTTTAACAACACTAATGACTTTCAATGTATTGAAAATGTACAACAGTCGCGCACGATGCTAGTTTGCTTGAATCTCAATACTCGCACACCCATTGTATATGATATAAAAAAGAGAAAGAAAGAGAGATATAAATTGCGTGGAGGGGTCATAATACTCTATCCTTACGTGACCATTTCTACCATTTAGCATCCAGCGTGAGCCGTGTCATGGAATTTCGATCCAAATATGTATATCCGCAATTGAATGCTACGTGACTACAAAATATTAAGAACAAAAACGTGATATTTTCATATATTAAAGGAAAGTACCGTATCTTTGCACAGTATTGTATCACTTCAGACGTTTGCTTTATTTCTTAGTGAATAATTGATAAAAGTGATTTAAAGTGAATAAAAACTTATTTTGAAATAAATTATATTTGGTGGCTATTTTCAATTCAATTCGGAGTGTCATTGCAGGTAAGTTCCCCAAATTATAACTGTATTAATATTTTTATTTATTATTTATTTATTTTTATTTATTACTTTTTGTACACGTTATAATGAAATGAATGAATGTATTACAAGGAAATATAGTACAAAGGACTACTTATTTCAAACTGAAATTTCTTCCAAAAGATCTGGGATCGTAGAGTTCGTTAGGTAAATCGAGTGTGTGTGCAAATTAATATAAATATATACTTATAGATAGGTATATATTTTCTTTATTATCTTTATTAAATGTTCGATTTCAATTTTGTTTTTGTTTTTTTTTTAACCTATAGTATATAGGGGCGAGGAGCTAATCTTAGTTTGAGACTATTTTAGATATGATAAATTACAATGTATTTATTATTACGCTTGTCGAATTGATAATCCCTCCTTTCTGTTAAGTAACAGTTATATCTATATTGAGCAATTGTACCCAAACTGTAAATTGATTATCATGTTGGTATTTGTTTAAATTTAAATTTATATCAGTCCAAAAATAGAAAGCTGTTTTAATTTTAAAAACAAAGCCTATAATAAATAGTAATTTGACGTACATTAACAAAGACATATCGTTATTGATGTTTGAAATCAGCTGTGATTAGTGCTCATTTACGTTTACAAGCGGTTCACAAACTTGCTTTAACTCCCACCCACTTCGAAAAAGCAATTATTTTCTAGCATCCCCCAAAAATTTTAAAAAGACAATTTTAGACCGGCTGATCAAGTACTGCTTTACTTATTAGATTATACTAATCGATGAAATATTGTATAAGAAAGTTTTGATATAAAATATAACCATCGTTATTGAAACCGCTTCAGCACGGGATTGTTAGCGCGTCATTACGTAATTGTGGGTGCTGGAAGCCAAGGCGCTTCAGCGCCCACAAGGGAATGTTTACGCTCAGTTTGAGAAACACTGTTTTGAATGTCATTTATTTTAAGAAACATGTCTTACTAAATGATGAGATGATAACATGATAGGTTATTATAATATTTTACGTTAAATTTCAAGGAATATGATATGCAATCCATCAATTAGCAATCAGTTAGTTAATATCGATAATTGGATACTTAATTTAAGTAAGTGTATATCCATATAGATTTGGTAGAATACTCGTCATGTATTTCACAGTATAAATTAAGTATCTATTACTGTATCCGTTTTTTGACAGTTAAAATTTTAAAAGCTATGAGCAGTACATGTTTGTATAGCATAATAGTTATATTGTTTTTCCTATATGCTCGGTATTTTTTTGGCATATCGGGTTTTTGAATATCATATTATAGATACGACTTACGAGTACGTACTGATATGTCATACCGATAGTCAAGCCGTTTGAGCTGTGGCACGAGCCAAAGAACATACAAACAAACGTACATACATACATTCAAACTTACATACATACATACAAACATACATATATACATACGCTCAGAAAAATATTACCCCTACTGACGCAGTCGGGTAAAATATATAGTAGATATAGGTTTATTACTAATAGACATGGTAGTAAATTAGTAATAGTATTGTAGATGGTGTAATTTAACTTCGTATTCAAATAATATTTTAGCAGTATCTTATATGAAATAATATATGTATATATAATGAAACCTAACTAGATTGATTTATCGCAAGCGAAAACCCCGCACACAAAATTTCATGAAAATCGTAGATAAGATGGCGGGTAACCGCTGGATTCAGATGCTTAGGGCTGGATGGTGTGTGACCCTGTAGTACCGGGACCAGAATAGGGCTACGGTATATCCTGCCTGTCGTAAGAGACGACTAAAAGGGGGCTTCTGGGGTTGCGGGCGGCAACAGTGGGAGCTCGAACCGTCCAATCAAATGACCCCGGGAAGGCAGGCGGTATGCGTGGTCGCGTGCAATCGTAAATACCTGAAAGAAAGGTGAGCGCATATGCTCTTCGGGAAAGAGCCTAAAAGGGGCATTGCGCTTAGAGGACTCCGGTTGCGTTCCGTTGGAGATCCCGGAGTCCTCCACACAGCGCTGAGGACGGCCACCGCGGGTGGTTTTAGTGCGGTAAAAATCCCACATAACCCGATGTCGCTTCCACGGCGCTGGATCCCTTTTGAAGGTTTCACCCTCGAAAACAAAAAAAAGAGTCCATTCCGTTTCGATGTTTCATAGAATGTTTGTAATGTTGTTTTATGTGGTGATTATTAATTGTTACTTATTTATGTGTGTCAATGGATGCGGTTGTTGGAAATGATAATTAATTAGTGAACGTATGATGATAATGACAGAGTGTAGGATGCAGTGGGGCAGAACCTAAAATAATATGTAGTTAATTTATGGTTTCGTGAAGTTACACTAAACAGTTTCATCAATAACTAGTTTCATTTGATACACATATTGTTGTGATATGAAAAAGTCGTTCCTCGCAACCCTCTTTTTCCCTATTGGCACGCGTATTTTTGAAATTATATAGCCTATGTCAATCTCCAAACTAAAGCGATTCTAAAGGTATGTCATATGTCACAATCCGTCAAGCCATTTTGGCTGTTGCGTGTGCCAAAGAAATTTACATACACACAAATTAACATGCTTAAAAGAAAAAATATGTATGTTTATTATATATTCAAACATACGTACGCTCAAAAAACATTACCCCCTTCTGTCGCCGTCGGGTGAAAACAAACATAGCCTATACATTATATAGCCTATAGCCTTCCTCAATAAATAGACTATTCGACACATTTTTTTTATTTCGAGCCAATAGCTTCTGAGATCAGCTCGTTCAACCAAACAAACAAACACTTCAGCTTTATAATATTAACATAAAAATATAAAATATAAATATAATTGTAGTATTGTAAGTATATAGTGTAGAAGTGTAGATTTCTTCATTTTTGAATTGCGGATTTGTCCGTAACAAAGTAGTAACAAGGTACCTATTATTTTTTACAACATTGCATGCAAGTCAAAATAGTTTAAGATATTTTTAAGTCAACAAGATTTTGATGACTTTACAAAAAGTACACTTAGAGCCCACCTGTCCAATGCATATGCTCAAAGGCAGGTACTCAAAACGTACGTTTATCTAAGTGTTATGTTTGGTGAGATAGAATTCGCTTTTTAATCGAACCAGCACGCAGGCCACTTGATAAATATTGAGGTAAGTGGTAAAAGTTAATGTTTATCTATGTAACTCAAGTCGAAAATGCATACAGTACAACTTATTTTAAGTGGTCATCATCATTTATGAATATTTTAACTGTCCTACATTACAATAAGATAATCCAGAGATTGTCTAGTGAGTCTCTGGTTTAAACTTAGCCCCTTAATTGGGAGGCGAAAGTTCGACACCTAGATACAACCCTTTATTTATCCAATTTATGTGCGTATTAGAAAATAACGACACGTTTCATACTCTAAGAGTAATAAAAAAAAATTAACACAACTTCGAAAACGAAAAGAAAGTTTTCGTTATTCTTTTTTATTGACGAGAGGGGGAATATTTGGAATATGTGAGATTTTACTGCACTAAAACCTCTTCAGTTGCTTTCGTCGATGCTATTATATTCGTATATGCTAGCGATCATGTCCTTTCAGACCTTCGGTTGCTTACGACTATATGAGGCTACATCTAACGTTAAGACGTCTCCGGGAAATAAGTTTCCCGGAGAAGCTATCTGGGCTGTTCGAACAGCTCTATCTTTCCACCTGTAACCTCCGTAGCCTCCTTTTAGTAACCTCTTACGACAGGCAGGGGATACCGTAGATTTACTTTGGTCCGGAGACTAGGGGCACGGACAAACTTGTGTCCTACGTTGCGCTGCGTCTAGCGCTGTGGACCATGGCCTAAATCCTTCTGACACAAAGGCACACCTAAGGGATATAAAGAGAGTACTAAGTGAGTTTTTCGGAAAATAAAACAATTACGAACGGAACCCTTAAATGTTGAATGATAGTTCCACTCGGGTGATTTACTTAGGGTGCGTTCCCAAATGGTAACATCGAAACTTTATTACTAAGGCTTGCTGTCTTGAATCGTAAAGGACGACTTGAAATTGTACAGAGTAAGCCGCTTTGAAAACAAATCTATATAAATATTTCGATATCTATGTACTTTATGTAACTTATGGAAGTATGTAGAAAGAATTATTGAAAACTTTACTACGAACTCCAAAGTTTTTAATGAAAAAACAGTGAAATACATTTTTATATTTCGTCTTTCGTTAAAAAATATATATTATAACATAGATTGATTTTAGTAATTCTGTGCCGAGGTATAATAGAATTCAAATGTTTGTACAGTCTCCGCGAAACAAGTTGCGGTTTTCATCATTTTATTTGTATATATAAAAATTTACCTCTATTTCCCTTAGTCACGGCATCACGTGTGGATGGCTGGATTCTAAGATGCCTAAAGTAAAGATATTATAAGCGAGGTGGTACCAGTGCTAGAACCAGTGGTAGGTTGACCGAGAGGGTACCACCGCCACACATATTTTTAGCGTGAAGCAGTTCTTGCGTTTCGGTGGAAGGGTAAGGTTGCCAGCTTACTTGTATGTGAGGCGATCATCTTAGTCCTTGGGAAAAGCCATCTGTGATTGGCTTAAAATAGAACACCTGTTCTACATGAAGTTGCTTACTGATGTCAATGGACGGCAGTAACCACTAACTATCAGTTGGGCTGCATGTTCTTTGCTATTTCAGTTTGATTGAATAATTTGAAAGAAGTCGGTTAAAAAGGAAGTTGCACAGAAAATTAGAAAACTTAACGAGTATTGACACTTGACAGTATACAATTTTGCAATGAGACGTTTGACGTCCTAGACAACCTTACTAATCCGAATATAAACTTCATAGGTTAATACAGTACAAAGTCGGTCGGGTCAGGTACGAGAATAAAGACTCAATACTTAATCAATAGCACTTGTTACTGATTGTTATAGGCCTCAGTGTCACTTTAATGAGCACGAGTTAGTCATACATGTCTTAAAATGTATGTTGCTTTCTAGTGACCCATTATAGAAAATTGTCATTATAAGCTCTTGGCTAATGGATGTAATCTTTATATTGTGTCGCGGTTTCACATTTTATTTAATAACGTGTACTCCGCTACATGTGTAATAACATATCGGTTTTTATTTTTCATACATTAACCTCAATAATAAGCAGCAAATCTGCGAACATTTTTATGCATGTGCTCTATTTTTTTCATAACTTAATGGCCTTAATCGAAGAATCGTTTTTTCTGAAATATCTTTTTTTATTATTTACTAGTTGTCGCCTGCGACTTGGTACGTGTAAAATACAATTTAGTAGAATTTATAACTGTTTTTCTCATCATCGGTAACCATAATATAAAATTATTTTTTTAATCTTCTGCTTCTTCAGTAGTTTACGCTCTGCGTTGATTACTATATTTATAAATCTATTTCTGACGCATAGAAATTCGATTTTAGGATGGAAAACTTTGAAAATGAAATGAAGATATTTATATATAAGTGTTAGAAGCATAAGAAAAATCTACCATCTTAATAGTATTTTAGTGTAAAAAGAATTAAAGTAGTTATATGCTTTAAAGGCAACTTAAATATATTATAATATTATATTACATAATTAAAGACGCAATTTACACCTCCATTAAGATATGAGCGTCCCATTAATATATTTTGTTCAGCTATGATTGTTTTAATTAGTTAAATATATGATTAAAAATAGTTTTCCTTTTGTTTTTTTAACTAGTTATAATTATATGCATAAGCTATTAAGTCTAATATTCTTTTTATAACGTAATTATTTGTCATCAATTAAACTTAACAAATAGGACTAAAACAATTTATTGACCCCGTACCCTTCAGAAGGTATTACTGGGCGGTGATTTTTGAATGTCTGCGGAGAAATTGGGAGAGATGAAGATGGGTGGGGAAAGTGTTACACCGTGCGCTGAAACTATAAGTAAGAGGCAGTGACCGCCGGCGCGCACAAAGCTTCATCTTGGTTGACGGGAGAGTTGTGATGTGATGATTCTTGACTAACAGTGCTTGTTAACAGTGTGTGCTCTGTACGTCACGGTTGTCTATACCGCGGAATATTATTAAAGTAAGTTCATTATTTTTCAATTAGAAAAATTTAATTTGGAATTTCAGTGTTAACAAATTGCAAGACTAAAATTATATATATCTGTTATTGTCTGAGGTAATGGTTTTACCTAAAATATTTTATAATATATTATTAAAATGCAAAGTACCCATTGTTTATCTCTCTCATAGAATTAGCCAGTAATCCGTGCAACTTGCGGCCGTTGTAAAATTTCAAACGTAACTTAGTGAAGTACCTAATGATTAAATAATTTTAATAATTACCCGCGAAAGAATTAAGAAACAGCACTGAGAACGTTGTGTTAAATAATTGCATGTAACAACAGGACTACAAGGCCGCCTGTAATTCTTATTTAGTTTCCGTTTTGTTTAAACGATAATGCAGTACTTAGTAGCCGTCTTCGGAACTCACGCAGTGCAAACATGTTTATTTGTATCATAAGTATAAGTGAAATTCATGTTCCTACTGAAGATGTGATATTGCAATAAACGGCCGAAGTAAAAATTTTACAAACATCATCAGAAAAAACATCGCGTTAAAACTGACGTGTGTGATACCCAGTAGCCGCGTAACTGGTATTTTGAAAATGGTAAAAACTTCAATAAGTGTAAAAGTGGACTTTCATAAAATATATATTGTGATAAAGTTTTTTCTCTACTATTTAATTGGGTGTTAGAAAATTGAGTTGAGTGAATTCAAGTCACCAGTTTGAAGTGAGGTAAGCGAAGGTCGAAGCACTACCCATGGGATGTGACCACAAGCTGAGAGCAATACCGAGTACGGCACGAAACGTTGGTACACTACGACAAACACTCCTTGAGCTTCGCTCTGTAAACAGTTATGTGCAAGTAACGTCGAGATAGTCACTTTCCAATTGGTATAAGCTTCACTTTTATGGCCTCGTTTTCATTTTCTTTTATAGACATAGGTGGAAAATAAATCGTATAACACTCTGTTACACGACCGCGTCAAAAGGAGGGCGTTTTTCGAGCGTGTGTTTGTTAGTTAGTTTGTTTGTATATATGTTAATTGCTTTGGCACGCGCTACAGACCAAATGGCTTGACGGATTATGACGTATGACATATTAGTAGAATTGTCTAGTTTGGAGACGCTAGGCTATATAAGTTTTAAAAATGGCGCCTACAAATAGAGGAAAAAGAAGAGGGGAGAGACGACTTTTTTATTATCGCGATAATATGGGTATCAAATGAAAGTTAGTAAACAGACAATCCTATAAATATATATACTATAGTACTTTTACTTGACTATTTTGTCGAAAACTCATATACAATATTGTATATATTTTGGATCGGTCTATTCACTAGCTTTCATTTGATGCTCATATTGTCGCTATAGTAAAAAATCGTCTCTTCACCCCCTTTTTCCTTTATTTCCAGGCGCCATTTTATTTAAATTATATAGCCTATGTCACTATGCAAACTGAGACAATTCTACTGATATGTCATACGTCACAATCCCTCAAGCCGTTTGGGTTGTAGCGGGTCGGTCGGGTCGATAATAAAATAAGTATGTTGAAAATTGGAAATGATAACTATCATATAAGTGGAAATGTATATTTTTTATATATTGATTTTAACGGTCTTTTCTTGGCAAAACAAGGAGAGAAATGCCACCTTAATGGAATAGACAGAATTAATAAATGAAATGTAGAAGAAAATAAAATTTTTAAATGTGACTCTTAAACCAACTTCGCAAAAGAAAAAAGTCACGTATATTTTATTTCATTATTTATCGGCAGAATAGGTGTGGCTTTAAATAATTAATAGTCTTGCATTTTCATTTCTCATGTAGATTATTGTTTCATTACTATATGTTATTACTCTCAGTGCCTGGCATTCTATATGACATAAATAATGTACAAGTTTCGTATGCGGACAATGAACATTTTAATATTAAATAACGAAGCGGCCATCTTTTCGAGCTGACAATTTGCTATACATTTATTAAAAGAGTTTCGTTCAGATACAGATTTGTAACACTTTTATAAATATAAATGAGGATATTTACTTTTGATACCATGGCAAAGCCTTTTTTTGTCACGAGGAGGAAACCTTTAAAAGGTACACGACGCCGTGGTAGCAACGCCGGGGTATGTGGGTTTATTACTGCACTAAGATCCCCCCGATCGGTGGCCGTCCTTAGCGTTGTGTGGAGGAATCCGGGTACTCCAACGAAACGCATACGAAGTCTTACGAGCGCGATGCCCCTTTGGGGTTCTTTCCCGGTATAGGTATTATACGTTGTATAACCTACATACCAACATAATCGTACATTCATACAAACATACATTACCCTCCTTCTGACGCAGTCGCATAAAAAGTAAAAAAAGTTTATTGTATTTTTGTAAATAAGATCATTTTAATATGTTTTATTTAATTTAGATCTAATAATTTTCGCTACTTTAGTTTTTGCTCAGTCATCCTTAGTCATCCGCTAATAATACCTTGTCAGATTTGTCGACTTATTTACAAAAAAATAGTAGTTTTGAATATAGCCTGGGTACTTTTCATCGAATTCTTTGTAGATAGTTTTCCAGGTGGCCAGGTAGCTAGTTTACCAGGTGGTAAAACCAATGTAGTTCGACCGGGGAAGTACCACCGCCACACCTATTCCTAGCGTGAAGCATTGCGTTTCGTTGGAAGGGTGTGGTTGTCGGCACCTTTTATATGAGGTGACCATCTCAGTCCTCGGAAGTAACAACGCATCTGTGGTCGACGTCACATAGAACCGCTGTTCTATATGAAGTTGCTTACAAATGTCCAAGGGCGGCAGAAACCACTTACCATCAGGTGGGCTGTTGCTTGTTTGCTACTTCATATTAACAAAAAGAAGATAGCTTCCGAAAAGTTCAACTGCGAACTTGCTTGAAAAAATTAATTACTCCTATGAAATAATGACATCATCGTTACTACTCTGAGAACTGAATTAATTGAGATTTTGGTTGGGACTTTTTCCCTTTGTATTTGTATTCATGGCGGTATTCACGATGCAGAAAATTCTAGTGTGAGAATACAGAATATATTCATGTTTTCTTTTTCATTATATTTTTTTTTCTATTTTATGAATGAATTTACTCTAGTATACTCGGCCAGACGTTTTTCTAAAGAAAAGGAATGTAACCGAACTTTTCAAAGTGATTTAAATATTTAAAATTAATTAAATTTTAATGTCTAATGATGGAAACAATTGGCTAGCGAATTAAAAAGTAACGATTTTGTGCTAAAAAAGGACAAAAATAAATGTACCGGCTTTATTATAACCACTGCATTGTAGAAATTCCTCTTAACGCCAATACCTTTTTTTCCAAAACAAAAAAATTGCTTTAGATCCATTCTATTATTTTCGCGATATTTTTTGAGTCGCACTTAGCGAGCAGGTAAGGAAAATTTTAAGTAAAATGGAGTAGAGAGTAGAGAGTAGGTAATCAATACATTATAATATCCAGCTTAAAATTCGTCTGAATCGGCAATATATCAAATGAAAGCTAGTAAGTTAGTATTTGGGAGTGCTAACTTTTGTGAGTAAGTATCTGACACCGTTAAAGCGATTACGCGATTACTGACGGTCATCGATTGTCGTCGACTGTCGCTCGCTTATTGCTCACTGTAGCTCGTGTATTATCTCCCTTCGTTTAAACTAATTCCTTTACATTCAGGACTTCCATTCTAAAATACTCGTAGGGGAGGTCATCTCCGAGTATGAAACGGGTTTTCTCCTAAAACATTAAAGTTTCTTGAATATAAACAGGTAAATCATGCATGAATTGTGGATGGAGTTGCGCTGGGATGTTTGTCATGATTAATACATAAATTTATCTTATTCCCTGGAGTTCAACTTGTTAGAAATTGGATGGTTATATTTCGCATATACCCACGGACGGATATACAATTATATTCACGAACGAATTGCCTTTGTTATACTAATTACCCGACAGCGTCAGAGCGAGGGTAATATTTTTCGAGCGTATATATGTATGTTTGTTTTGTTTGTTTCTTTGGGCTACAGCCCGAACGGCTTAACAGGTTGTGACGTGTGGGCATATCATTAGAATCGTCACAATTTGCACAGTAACATAGTCTATGTATTTTTTAAAAATGGCGCCTGGAAATAAAGGCAAAAGGGGGGAAGGGACGAGTTTCTTTACTATTACGATAATATGGGTATCAAATGAAAGGTAGTAAATAGACCAATCTAAATATATATGTACATATATATTAAAATACTTTTATTTGACTATTTTGACAAAAACTGAAAAAACCGTTAATTAAATGTTATGAACAAAAATTTCGTTTTAAGCAGTCGGTTTTTTTAATGTTTTAAGGATGTTACTAGTTTCTAAGCTATTAAATTTATTTTGTTGAGTTAAAAAAAATATTAGTCTAGCATTTTCTAGAACTTAGACTTTCTATTTTTTTCATATTTTCTCACATTTCTACTAAAGTCATGCTGTTGTAAGGATTTAGTTGTTGTAGGATTTTGTATGACTAGAACTCAAAAAATCCTTTCGAAAGTGTTTATAGTTTGATACGTCAGATTATATAACCAGACAGAAATTCGACTGCGTCAGAATGAGGGTAATGTCTTTGGTCTACTGTCGAAATAGCTTTGAAGATTGTAATATTATGACATACGAGTTCCATCGGAATCTTCTAAATTGTTTCAGTGATAAAAGTTGTATAATACGATATGATATTCGTATAATAAATAACAGAAAACCGTACCAAATCTACGTTTTTCATTACAGTATCCTTTTAATGTAACTTATATTTTAATATATTTCATTATTGTAGTAATTTCAAATAAATAACTGTCCGTAAAACATTTAAGTAGTCGGATTTTTTGTATTTATAATAATTTATTTAATATTTTTTTATATTAAACATGTTACAGATAAATTTAATTCTTAAAGTTTTTATTTTAATATATAATACACAGATCTTGTAAATTTAATGGTTGAAATATTTAATAAGTAAGTATAACCCATATTGTCTTTGTAGTACCGGGACCAGCATAGAATTACGGCATCCCATGCATTTCGTATCAGGCGATTACAAGAAGGCTTCTGGGGTTTCGGGCGGCAAAGTGGGAGCATGCCAGCGACTCTGGACGGAAGACAATATTTCACACATATTACATCTAAATATATATAACTCAAAGGTGACTGACTGACTGACATAGTGATCTATCAACGGACAGCCCCAACCACTGGACGAATCGGGCTGAAGTTTGGCATGCAGGTAGATACTATGACGTAGGCATCCGCTAAGAAAGGATTTTGATCAATTCTACCCTCAAGGGGATAAAATAGGGGGACGAAAATTTGTCAATTTTAATACTTCTTAATGCGAGTGAGTCCGCGGCCAAAAGCTAGTAGTACATACAGAATGGTCTTGAAGAGCGTAATTGATCTCCCGGCCCGGGCAGTGCCCTGCAGAGGCAATAGGTGCTCAACGTAGATCCCGAAGTCCCTCTACGTACATCCGAGGAAGGCCATCGAAAGGGTGGCCTTTCTTGACGCTTCATAGAGGGTGAAGTGCGCTTTTTTTTGCAAGATTGTGCGGTTAAAACTCAATAATATAATTTGGTGTCACTGGCACACTGTACTACCTTTTAAAGGTCTCTTTGACGTTAAAATAAGATTTATACATGAGTAAAATTTTCATGGATTGCAGTAGAGTAATATTTTATAATAACCCATAACATTAATGTTGGTTCAACAATCTTATAGGTTGAAACTTTTCTCAAATTAGATATGTTATTGTTAGCCTATTACAATGTCACTGCAATTAACTTCGGAATCTGAAGTAGATCAGATTTGTTGATCAGATTCAAGTGGATTTCGGAAGATTTGTACAGTTATTTATAATTTATTTTCTGATCCGTTATTTGTTATTAGAGAAAGAAAAAAGTGATAGCATTACTGCAAAGTGAATCCAATGTCCAACAATAGGATTCAAGATGCTCTACTACCGCAGAATTATTCTGCAACATACATTGAAATAATAATAAGGGCATATATCTGTTCTCATGCCTAAGTACGCACATAAGAATAGTTTAAAACACCTGTCTAGATTTGTAGATTTCTAGCGTCATTATTAAGAGGTCCATTAAGTTTAACCAAGCAAAATAATAAATTTCATGTTGTTTTAGCGTTTGTAACTTCGTCTTACGCAAAACCTATAATTTGATTACTATTAAAAAATACGGCACAAGTAGTTTAATTGAAAAAATTAAAATCTTTAAAGCTTTCCAAAATCCTAAAAAAAATCACCCTAAACATTATATATATCTTTACAAGTATCAAAACTTGTTAGTCTATAGTTTAGTACCGTCGTGCCTTCAACACAAAGGTATTTTTGAAGTACTGAATAGTACCAGGGTCGTGTGGCTTGAGGTTTTACTCGATCGTCTTTGAAGTAGTATTAGGTACTTCAATAGTAAGAGAGCAGATTCTAACTTGAACGACATAAAGACTGCATTTAGTACTTATGTGAATTCCTTTAACAGTAAAACTATTAATATACAAAGTGGTTATCTAAATAAGACACCAATATATGAGAACATCGGAGTTAGTTAATTTACTACAGTCTGTTTCGTGTTAAGAAGTTGTCCATTGTTTTGAAGATTCTTTTTATGCGTAAGTAATAAAACAATGCTAATTAGTTTATTAGGTACTTAATCATCAAAATGCCCGAATCACAGTTTTTGTTATATTAAGGAAACGTTAAAAAACGACTTGTTTAACAGGATATTATTGTAATACGTAGTAATTGGCTTAATCTAACATAGATGTTCTCACACTTATTTTGTTTACCGTCCTCTATTTAAATCAATTCTTGTTTAGTGTCTTTAAATCCACAAATTCCACTCTTTGGGAATTAGTCGCAAAAAATATAACAATCACCTGATTTTGAAAAAGTGAATACTTTGGAAGGTTCATTAGTTGCCAGCAAATTATAAAAAAAAATACAGACGAATTGTGAACCTCCTCTTTTTTGGAAGACGGTTAATAAATAGCTTCAGACGTTGAAGCGATTATTTGGCCCTTCAGCCCTTCTCTATAAACCTCTAACGCCTACTAGGAAGCATTATCGAGAAAATTATCTAGGCGTTTGGCCACGACATTTGTCGCGACGAGCGATGCGGCAAGCGACTCGTTGACCATTTCGTGGTATAAGAGACGGCGACAAAGCTAGAATTATTGTAATTATTATATCTTCTATGTGTTTCCATAACATTTATGACACATAAAAAACCTAGTTTGGGGCTATGAGTTTCATTATGTAGGCTCTTCAATTTTTCCATAGTTTAATGTTGTTAGTTGTTACTATATAGTAATATTTCACATTTCAAAAGAAACTCACATTTACATATACATTTTTTTTTCTCCAAAGCGCACAGCGCTTGTCGCTTGAAGAATCATTATAATTTTGGTAGGTCAATCGCTTTACGCTGCAATCATGAGCGTCGTCAAAAATATATTATATGTATATTATTATAAGCAGTGGCGTAGCGAGGGAGGGGCGGAGGGGCCGTCCGCCCCGGGCACATTTTAAGGGACGCCAAAAAACAGATTTGGCAACCTTTTTTTGTCATCAAGTTAGATATTGTCGTTTTTTTTTTGACCGACAAGATGGACACTGTCGTTTTTGTTTTTGGTCGTCAAGTTAGATATTTTAGTTTTTTTGTTTGGTCGTCAAAATTTGTATAATGTGTTCAACGAGTTCAACTTATAAGGCTACGAATTTTTGCTGAAAATTGTACCATAATTTGCCAAAATTTGCTAAACTAGAATTAAATTGTATTATAACATTAATATTCTTGTTTACAGAACATGTATTTTTTTTATTCATACAACATTTTAGTCTCATTATTGATTGATTGTATAACCTCATTATCATGTGTCGTCGTTCCTATAATAAAATTAGTTTCGGTCCTGATATTGATTACAGATGCATCGATGGCCTTAGAGACTATATTGAAACACTTAATATTAGCATAATTATGTTACGTATCAGAACAAGAAAAACGTTACACAGCTGTTAAAATAGATTTGCACGGCCTAGTTCCGACGTACTTGAATCATCATTTTTTGTCACCTGTACCCGTACGTGTATCGATATAATAGTATATATACGAGATCTATATATTATATATATTTTAGACTGATCCTTTGACGTATCTCTTAATATCTATGCTAATTTTAAATTGTACGTTTATGGCAAGTGGTGTAAAGGTTAGAATCAGTGCTTGCACCAGGTGACAATTTACTTATTTTGTCAAAGACGAAAAAAATCGTATTTTCTACTATACAAGATAATATCATTTACTGTAATTTTAAATACTGTATTTTTAAGTAAAAAACACTGTAATTTTATAATCAAGATTTGGAATCACTGGTTTGTAGCCAGAAGTTGATTTTCCCACATAAAATGTGTGGGCCTAATATGATATAAGTATATAATAGCAAAAAATAAATTAATTACCCACAACGATTTTGGACCCACACAAAAACACAAACACAAACCCACAACGATTTTGGACCTAGTACGATATAGTACATAGTATAGAGAACATTTTTTGTAAGAATATCGCGATATTTATCGTTAGATTTATTATATGGATTTTTGGTAGTTACGATTGATTCTCCACTGCCAAAATTATAATTTTAGAAATGAAAACTTCTTTAGACACGTCTGGCATTTGAAATGAAAACTCGGGACACTTGACATATATTGTGTATTTTTGTGTTTTGATACACATGTACTTATATTTTATTTTTTCACTTCTTTTTTTTTGTTTTTTTTTTTTTTTATCTATATAAGGTTTTAGAAAACATAAAATATACACAATATATATAAATTCCAAAAAGATATCATGTAAATTCCAACGAAGTTCTGTGCACA
The DNA here is from genome assembly GCA_018249875.1 of Cecropterus toxeus. Taxonomy (NCBI): domain Eukaryota; kingdom Metazoa; phylum Arthropoda; class Insecta; order Lepidoptera; family Hesperiidae; genus Cecropterus; species Cecropterus toxeus. Next base: position 1,446 of record DWNE01000899.1, on the reverse strand, counting down.
AGGGAAGTAACAGTTAAACAAGTAAGAGTGATATGTGAAATTGTAAACAATTCGTGTAAATATAGAAAAGCTGTGAGCTCTAGCCTTTCCGAGTGTTTGTTGGCAAGCAATTGTTGCTAAACGCCGGGCAGGCTTCATCGGTCTTTGTGTTAACAAAATAAATTTTACGACAAGGCGTTTCTGGGACAAGCACGCTGTAAAGTTACGGAAAATAATGCTAGATTCTAAACGATTTAAATATTTGCATGGCGTGCTAGAATTTTCTTCTGATTACGTATAATACGATCATAAGTTTTGTATTTTAATATAAGTGGTTGTATTTGTATTTAAATTGCGAATTGTGAAGCTATTGCAACCCAAACGTATTTTTACCCGACTGCGTCAGAACGAGGGTAATGTTTTTCGATCCTATGTTTGTATGAATGTATGTCCATTTCTTTGGCACGCGTTACAGCCCAAACGGCTTGACGGATTGTGACGTGTGACATGATTATTATTAGAATCGTCTCAGTTTGCAAGTAATATAGGCGGTTTAATTTTTAAAAATGGCACCTGGAAATAGAGAAAAAGGGGGGAGGGATGTTTTTTAACTATTAAGACAATATTGATATCAAATGAAAAGAAGTAAATAGACCAATCTAAAAATATACACAGTATAATACTTTTACTTCACTATTTTGACAAAAACTCATATAAGAGTTAAAATAAATATAAATCATTATGAACAAACATTTCATTTTAAGCAGTCGGGTTTTTTTTTTGTTTTAATGTTCTAAACAATGTTACTAGTTTTCATAAAATACAAATTTCGAATTAAGTCCTATCCTTATCACGCGATTCATGAGTGTATGGATGTTATTTTTGGTTTATCCCTAAATATTTCTTTATTTGTATATTATTGTATCTTGGTTAGTATATTATCGCATTGTTAACATGGGCTGGAAACCACGGCTGATTGTTGCTTGCTTTCTATGCATTTTATAAAACGCTTTCTACACTCGTAGCCTTAGCCTAAAACTAGAATTGCGACCATTCTGCTATAAATTTTAAAAATTAAATTCAATTTTAGTGCCTGTAAAATGCCTCACTTATTTTGTGTAATTGTCTTTAGGTAGAGTCTCTGTTCTTTGTGGAGTTCGTCACAGATGATGTATGTCACTTCAACTATATGAGAAAAACGCTTATTTTGGGCCTTTTCGTATTAGAATCAACTAGATGAATTACCAGTAAGCGCTACGTGACTATAGATAGGTTTTATTCGCTTACCGTTGAAGATAAAAAGTGATAAGAACCTTCCGAATAGAAAATAAAATATTATCCTCGTATATGCCATCAAAAGTTTGCTATTTTTAACGTTCTCTTTTTATTCAAAATCTAATATATAAAATTCTCGTGTCACAGTTTTCGTTGCCATACTCCTCCGAAACGGCTTGACCGATTTTGATG
>DWNE01000898.1:0-24744 GCA_018249875.1 Cecropterus toxeus | reverse complement strand
GGCAAACGGTCACGCGGTCGATCACCTACGCGTTGGACAGACATATTAAAAACGGCGACACGAACTTCCATTGTCCAATGTGCACGGGATGCAGAAGACCGAAACAAATGGAGGCGCATCTCTAGAGCTACACTATCTAAGGATACATCATCGTAAAACCACGACCACTCTGCCAAGAGTGAACGACTAAAGAGAGAGAAGTGGGCACATATATATATATATATATATAAATCTTATAGTTGTAACTACAAATAACATAATATGTCTTAGTCATTGAAAACAAGCAAACACTAACAGTAACCTACTATATTATTTTGGTAAGTGGTGTACCATGTTCTTCATTTCCGTCTGCAGTAACATATTACGGGAAAATACATTAATCAGATTGTAACGCAATATATGTATACACAAAATATAAGGACTTATGAACGACCGTTACAACAAGATGTCGGCTCAAAAAAGTTCTCAATATAAATGTTATATGGGAATTAAAATACAGCGCTATACTTCTGCTAAAAGTACTCAGTTTGTTACTTAAGTTTAGAATTATTTTCTATAGATTGATATTTCTTCAAAATTGTCGTTTCAGAATAACTTAATACATTTCTTTATTGTCCAGCAATAAGATAGAGTTTAAATAAATATAATTAAAACAATTTATACAGTGTACAAAATTTAATTGCGGCAGTTTAAATAAAGTAAATAGACCAATCTAACTATATATTTCATTTGGTGCCCATATTGTCGTAATAATAAAAAAAATATTTCCTATTTCCTCTATTTCCAGCCATCGGCGCCATTTTTTAAAATTATATATAATTATATTTTTTTTTAATGAAATAGCCTACGTCAGTATGCAAACTGAGACGATTTTAATGATATATCTTTCGTCACAATCCGTCGAGCCGTTTGGGCTGTAGCACATGCCAAAGAAAGACAACCAGACATACATACATACATACAATATATTTTGCCTTATACACGTTTATTGTCTCTGTAAGTGAACAACGTTGGAACAAGCTTGGAACAACATTGTTTATTCGCATCGACATTCGGAACAAGAGGCAGTGTCCTGTTGTACCCGTCACTTCCGCCACTCGAACGTCATGACGACAGATAGACATGATTGCTTAGTAAAGTCTAGTTCATATATGACTAAGGTACAAGTTATACCAAATTATATTAAAGTTTTTTTAGGGAACCAGCAAAGGAGCATGTCGTCCACCATTTGTTACAATTTTTTTGATGTGAAACATCTATAGGCAGGTAAATGTGATTGTTGACGTGGCGATGCTTGCATTTATTTATTTTAGCGTCATCTGTTATACATTTTCAGAACTATTAAGTATCGAATAAAACTAAGCGGACCGCGGTGTTAGTTCGATTTAGTGCAGGCTAGTGTTCGTAGATGGCGTTATTTTCATTGCGCTATATATTAAGTTCCTGTCGAAATCTTGTCTGTTATACATATTACCTTTACGAACACGATGTTTCAGATCTGCCAGGTGTTCAGTGACGGCTTTTTAATAGGATTGAAGTAGCAAATGAGTAACAGTACAGCTAAATTGGCCATTGCTGCCTAAGGACATCTACAAGTAATGTCATACAAAACAAGGGTTCGACCTGAAGTGGTTGTGAGGAAGAAGGTAGCCTCATATGAAAGTGAGACAGCAACCATAATGATAAATGGCCAGTGCCGCCTATGAACACCTGTAATATAATATTCTGGAGATGTACTCGAGATAAGATCAGTGTTACCTGAGGTTGGCTCCATATGCGTTGCTACCCCTTAGGACTAAGTTGGAATGCCTCGGATAAATATATCACGACCTTCAGAGTAGAACACAACAGCGCTTAGCTCTATTATGAGGGAAATATCTTCGGCAATGGTGCCTCTGGAATCAGACAAAGAACCTGCTTGCAAATGTACGATATGCAAGGTTTATCGTTGTTAAGATATTTGTTTAGCCTGTGAACCTCAGATTTCAGGAAAAAACGGTTTACTCTAAGTAAACCGTCTTTTCCTGAGACGGTTTAGTTGACTCTACAACGGTTAATTCAAATATATATAAAATACTATAAATGAGAGTAATAAAAAAATACAAGTACATACACGTATTATTAAAATATTTTTCTTAAAATTAACTAACACTACTACTTAAAAATATTGAAAAAATATTATTCTTCTAATTATTTATTCGTTAAGTAAAAATAATTATTTCTCGTTGCGTAAAAACTTAACGCTAAATAAGAGCCATTTAAGAGTCTATTAAAGCCACTAGCTTTAATAAACTTACTATAGAGTGATGCTTCATTGAATAAGCACCCTTCATTACGAAGTGCGAATTTGCAAATGTCTTTGAGCACGAATCGAATAGAGCTCTCTAGTAAAGTGTGAGATAGTTAATGTAGGATAGACTAGACTATTTTATTAATATTGATGGAAAATCTTAAGTTGCCCACCTTTAGGAGAATAAGAAAGATCTGAATATGTAGTGTTTTTAACCGACTTCGAAAAGGAGGTGGTTCTATGTTCAACTATATGTATTTTTTATGTATGTTCACCGATTTCTCAACCATTTTTGGACCGATTTTCAACATTCTTTTTTTACTTAAAGGACCTACTCCTGAGGGCCCATTTGTATCAAGTCAGGATTTGATGATAGGATCTCAGGGAAATCGAGGACAACCCTCAAATTTTGTAGGCACTAACAATGTATTTCATTTTGTAAAATTTACGATGCATGTAAATCATCTCTAATTTAAAAAAGAACTGATCTTCATCTGATTTCTTTTCCAGGCTTTGCAAATGAACTTTAATTTAACTTGGTGATAACTAGTCACTGTTACCCATGGACACGAGCTAAGTCACTAACACCAGTTAACAACATTATATAGAACGGAGGTTCTATCTGAAGTGAACCCCAACTACTTCAGAGAAATAAGACGGCCGCCATATACGATAGTGTATTAGCGACCATAACCTTTCACCGAAACGCAAGAATTACTTTGCAATGGAAATAGGTGTAGCGGAAATAATTTCGATGTTGAACCAACTCCTATAAACATTTTATAATCTACAACATTTCCTGTCAAATCTTGTCATTCTTTGTCAAGTCTCTGTAGACTGTCATCCTGTTTCTCATATAAATGAAGGGGAAAATTTCAGAATTTCAGGAAACAAAAACAAAACTTCTGTTTCCTCTGAAATAACTTTCATTAACGTAAAATAATAAAAAAAATACTTGAATTGAATTCGTATGATATTAGACTAAATGTAAAATCGTATAAATATAACTATTTATGTAAATACAATATAACTTTATGTGAATCATAAAAATGTAAAGTATGGTGCGTAAAGAAACAGTTTTATGTTTTGTGGTATGTTACCTTAAAAGAAAAACAAATAAGATTAGGGTAAATAATCTACCACTAGGGCTTGGCTCCCTGTAACCGCAATTTTGCCAATAAGAAATGATAACAATGTCGAAAAGAAATTCAATAACCGTAAGTTAATAAAATGTAAAAAGTTTCAATTACATATGTGTCCCATATCCGGTAGTATTGAAATAACCAAACACCAATCCAGAAGATTATAACAATATAGTTGCCTTACCAGAGATTGAATGGAAGTTATCTGAATTTCAAACCGCAAATATATCGCTTAGTCAGACATCATAAACGAGTAGATAGTAGATGCGCATCCCAAAGGTAATCCTCTATAAACGTTTCGTACTCAACAAGAAAAGTAATTGCATGCCATTCCGAGTCATCGTGGAATATTAGTGTAGGTCTCCTAGCTTTAATTCATTTTATTTAATTCAACCGCTGCCTCTGGTGTGCTTTGCGTATCCTTTATGTATATACAGAAATATGCTAGGGACACCATCGTCGACTTCATTCGTAATATTTGTCCCATTACTTTTATAAGGGGGTCATAGTTTGCCTCAATAAAAAAATACCGTCACGAAACGCTTGGCATATGTGAAACATCGTGTTCTTGCAAGTAATATAAAAAAAAGACAAGATTGTGACAATAAGTCAATATATAGCATAATAAAAGTAACGCCATCTACGAACAGTACCTCGCACTAAGTCGAACTAACACCGCAGTCGCTTAGTTTTGTCCGATACTTAATAGTTCCGACGAAGTATAACAGATGGCGCAAAAATAAATAAATGCAAGCATCGCCACACCAACAATCAGAATTACCTACGCCTATAGATTTGTCACATCAAAATTTTTAATTTTAGTACAAGAACTTTGCATATATATAATGAGAACATTGAATATTACTTGCACAAACATGATGTTTCACATCTGCCAGGCGTCCCGTGACAGCTATTTTTTTATGTTTATCCCTCAATAAATACCATCATAAATATTTGCTTATGTTTTATAACGGGCTGGTAAAAACCCGTAGCCTGTTATTGTCATAGCGAAACGGCAGTTTCGTGATAGTAAAATGTGTCAATTTCGCGTTAACAATAGTCTCAAACCATGTTATGCGCTAGATCATACACTATATAATTTGCAGATTTCATAGTCTAAGTTACATTCTCTTTTAATAACATATGTCATTAAGAAACAAAATATGAGTACTTTATTAAAACTTTTGTTAAATATATTGAATCTACCTTCAATACAGGTTTCAAAATTAAAGGACAAAGTTAAAAAGCTTCATTCTGCCTGACAGAACATTACACGTTAAGACAGTCCTCGACTTTCAAAAAGTTTGGAAGCTCTCTTCCCTAATAAGTCGCGTAGGGTTTTGAATTATACCTCATATTATGTACGTATATTACGAGAAATCTTCCATTGCAATGAAATCCCCATTCTGGGTGCAGGCTCGACTTTTTTGTTGCGAAACTGATTTAGTGTACGTAATATATTTTGCATATTTTCAGAGGCCGCGCCACGGAAACTTCCTCAGCTAAAATAACTTTATTTCAGGTTAAAATTTCACTGTAAGTGGATTTTGCAAGAAAGGAGACCGGTATTTACTTTGCCCGACTTGCAAATTTCTTTCGGAGTAACTTTTGATATTAAGAATATGTTTTGAAATATTTACGACTTCGCACTGTAGACTTAGAATCTAAAATATTATGAATGCTGGTTTTATTATTTTTGACACATCTAACTGAAAATATATCTTGCAAGGAAGGTTCTGCTTGAAGTCAAACCCGTTTGATAAAGTCGACTGTTAGAGCTAAGATGATCATAGTTTAAATTGTTTTTTTTGCGTCATTTTTCATGATACTACGATGATTTACCATAAGTGTTGATTAATTTAAAACATGTCATTTAAAACGATTGTTATAACTATGTCCAAAATAATCAGATCAGTTATTTTGTACGTATTGTTTGAAAATTAGCAAAGCTGTAAATAAATTTTAATATTCGGCGCTCATACACTTGTAGGACATAGATTCGTCGTTGTAATCTAACAGGTTTTAGCGCCGACTTCGGGACTATGCACTATGTACTGTGTATGTAAGAAACCAACATATATTTAAATTATTTTATTGCTTTTTGGTGACATTGAGGTCAGTTTCTATTTTTTGTTAAAAAGTTTTATTATTCTGACGAACACAGACAAACACTCATACACACATATACACACATTCTGAACATATTAAGTAGCGCTTGCCTACTCAGCATTCAGTGTCTAGAACAAAAAACATAAATCTGTATCCGGATAGACAAGTTAACATCACTACATAGTATAAAAAAGTCGCTCCCGCCCAAAGTCCCACTGTCTGTCCGTCCCTATGTATGCTTAGATCTTCAAAACTACGCAACGGATTTTGTTTGCGATTTTTTTAACAGATAATGCGGTTTATTTAATAGATACAGTGATTCAAGTGAAAGGTTTATACATATGTACAATATACGCATATTGTACATATAAACCTTACACTTGAATATATCATATAGTAAAGAAACATTGCTAATTTAAGAGGTTACTAATGTAATATCGTACACACATTGTCTAACGAGAAAAAAGGTGAGCACGTTGTATATAAATACATTATGTATATTTAGTATTTAGTAACGGGTTGATGATGACTAATAGATTAAGTTGCGAATTTTGTAATTAATCAAAAAAATGATAATCTCTCTGTATTTACACCATATTATATATTGCATACAAAACCACAATCACCCAAACCACTGTTCTGGGTGTTCGTGGGTCGCGATGAATGAGTAATAACTCGGATTTGCGTTAATATTTCATACGACCATAACTTAATAATTAATTCGTAGTTAGCATTTTAATTAGCGATCAAAGGTATTTAGTATTCATTGGGTTTTGTATAGTAAATATTTACGCAGTGGGTGGAAGGTAAGCGAAAATCCTTAGTATTTCCCAACGCGCTGGCCACCTATCTGTTTCTGTCTTATAACAGTGTCAAGCTATGCTGTGTTCTGGTCTGAAGGCTGTAGCAAGATAGACATAGGGCACAGGTCTTCTCTCAGAATGAGAGAGTTTTAGGTCATAGACCACCGCGCTTGCCATGTGCGAATTGGTAGACTTCAGACATTTAAGAATTCTTTTTCTGAGAGAACTCACAGATGTGCTGGTTTCCTCGCGATTTTTTTCTTCACCGGAAAGCAGTGATAATTAAATTCTAATACACAGATTATTTTACAAAATGGGATGTGATGGAATAGCCTGGGATTCGAACCTCGGATCCTCGATTGAGAGGCTTTGCACTGCTTTACACATATACGGCATTTTATAACTTATTTCTCAGGAGAAACTATGACAAATCTTATATAGAAATTCAGTTCAACATAAGCTTGATTACGTGTCTATAACCAGCAGTGGTCATTTACAATAAAGTGAACTGCATGCTCACTTTGTGTCTCTTTATTATACAAAAAAAACGTCTACTGTGGTTTGCAGATTGCGTTTTTTTCTGTTCTCGTGAAACCTCAGGAAACCTTCAAAAGTACCCGACGTCGTGGGAGCGACGTAAAAGTTATGTGGGTTTAACACAACTGAAATTCTCTGAGTTGCCCCATGAGCCATGGCACGGACTCACCACATCGTCTGGTCATTGCGACGGTATGCGACCGCATATACCGCCGTTCTTCCCGGGGTCCCCTGGCTGGGAGGTTCGAGCTCCCACTCTTGCAGCCTGCAATCCCGGAAGCCTCCTTTTAGTCGCCTCTTACGACAGGCAGAGGATACCGTAGCCCTATTCTGATCATGGAACTACAGAGACGGCAGATGTAGCACTAGCATATCTTTTTCTCCTTTACAAATATACATGCCTCCAAATTTCTTTAGATCTTCAATTCTTCTTACTTTTATATGACACGACCATACATAGTTCTTGGGAGTAACACTTAGCACTATTGTTATTAATCAGAAATAGGTTTTGTGGTTGTGCGTCCGGAATCGAAACAAGCGTCAAACCACCTTTACAATGTGATGGTAGTATATTAAATATTATTTCAAACTAAACCGCAAGAGTAACTTATAAAAGCAATATTAGAAATCTTACAGCATATTGCTTCAACGTCAAATACTAAGAACGGCGTATGTTGTGAAGTTCCAAAGTTGGAGTGGAAACCACCGCGGTTATTGGCTTATTGACTTTCCCGATTGCTTTGAAAAATCAACTTTGTATACAGAAAGTATTAAAGTGAAGGTTTCGATGTTACAACGAACAGGTGTAGAGTTGGCCGGCAAGTTATAATATGTCTAACTCCTTTTGAATTGCGTTTTTCTTCGTTGTAGTTTTATTGCAATGGTTGGAAAGAATACTTCTTGGTTCTTATGATTCCTAATGTTAAAGTTCTTAATAAGATCTTATTTATGGAGTAGAAGTTAACGATTCGCACTATTTATGGTTAGTCACACCTATCGGTAAAACGTCATATTTATAACAGGTTTAAGCACCATTATGTTCTAATTTGATAAACTACACAAAAAGCTTGAGGATGTTGAACGAGGAGTTAGCCTTAGGGGTAGCAAAGTATTTACGACAAACTTTAGATAAGAGTAGTCTTACTATTTTTCATCAGGTTAAAGTAGCAAAAGACCACACAGCCGTCCTGATGGTAAGTTGTTACAGTCGCCCATGGACATTCTTCATACAAAAGGGGTTCTATTTGAAGTCGATCACAGATGCATTGCTACTCCCGAGGAACGAGATGGTCGCCTCATATATAAGTGAGCTGACAACCACACCCTTCCAGCGAAACGCAAGAAATGCGTTACGTTAGAAATAGGTGCGGCGGTGGTTCCACCATCTGGCAAATATAATCATGCATAACAAAAATAACGTCATCAACGAACAGTATCCGGCACTAAGTCGAACTAATAACGCAACCCGCTTAGTGTTGCTCGAAACTTAATGGTTCCGAAAATGTATAACAGATGGCGCTAAATATATAAATATATATAAAAATATATAAATGCAAGCATCGCCACGCTAACAGTCACATTTACCTGCGCCTATAGATGTTTACATTTAAATTATTATTGAAACAGTATACATTCAAAGTTTTTGAATGTATAAATTCCACGGAAGTATACATTCAAATATTTGTAAAAAAAACTTTTTAACAAAAAGTAGGAACCGACTTCAATGTCACCAAAAAGCAATAAAATAATTTAAATATATGTTAGTTTCTTACATACACAAGGTGAAATGAGAACCTCTTCCTTTTTGGAAGTCAGTTAACAAAACACATATCGTGAGTACCTGTTTGACGTTAAATAATAAATTCGGCTAATTCCTACATTAAAGTATTAGTAAGTTGTACTTTTCAAGTTTTAAGTACATATTTAACTTTTTATATACATACCTTTTAGCCGCAGAAATAAAGACGTTTCCTAACTCCACCACAACTTGGCGTTTGAACTTAGTCCAACACTAACAATGTTACATGGCTCTACGTGACTCGACTAGCTATTGGTCTAGATTAAACAGAATTGTTTGAATATAGGAATGTTCATGTGAATGAATCTGCTGCCAAAAAAATCCAAGTTTTTTTATAACACTTAAAAAAATGCAACCCGAGGACGACCCACGTAGCGGAGGGGTCACCATACCGGTCTGACACGCAGTGGGTTCCAGGTTTGATCCCCGGCCAGACAGACATCTGAATAATAACTTTAGATTTCTGTTCTGGTTCTGGGTGTTTGTGTATTCATCTTTGTGTGTGTTCATGACACTTATGGGAGAACATCCTAGTATTTACTAGGATTTCCTCCTGTGTCGTGGGTGTCATGGTGTCATGGTGCCATAAAAAGACGAATATACAAAAACTTTCAGACCAAGTACAGAAATCTAAATTTATCATTCAGATATCTGTCAGGCCGGGGATCAAACCCAAAGCCCACTACGTGTCAGACCGGTATGGTGAATACTCCGTCGCGCGGGTCGTCAAAAATGTCTCAAAGTATTCTACTACCTTAAGATTAAATTGTCGGTGGCAAGACAAAATCAAAGTTCCGTGAAAAAAATCAACCGACACGCAGAAATAGATTGATGGTCATTGGCGCACAGGTTGGTCTAGGTACGGTGGTTTGGAGCAAAGTGAGGCCATTAGTCAGCGCAAGTAGCCGCATAAATTATACGCCCAATTAGTCACATTGATGGCCAACAGCGATTAGATATCTAGATCTTGATATAACACATACGGGACAATATTTTGTTACAAAACGCTTTATGCTTTTTACACTTATAAATCCGCACTAGGAGTTATTCTGTGCCGACGCATAAATAAACCCAGACCCAGAGCAGAAAATCTAAATTCATAATACAGATCGGTCCGTCTGTGTCGGCTTTACCAGTTTAATGGAATTGAAAAACAACGCTACTAAAGAAATTAAAACGGTGTATTTCGAAAACGCGTTAAATTTTGCCTAGGCCGTACATTACTTCATGAAATATGTAGAAATCTAGCAAGCCAAAATAGGCATATTTGTGGCCTAAAAACATTATCCGGACGCAGTCGGTCAAATAAAATGACACAAAATCCTTTATTGCGTTCTAACATACATTACACATGAGTCTTGAGCTTCCTTCAGAAATAATGAGGCAAATAAAACGAGAAAATAATAAACGGGCGAAGAATAAGTTTGAGAATGATATTTCAAGGTTTCTTGAAGAAAAACGATATGAGTTCATTTGTGAAAATAGTAAGTAAAGGTATGCCCTAACTTGTTTTCTGAGGAAAGTTTCAGTATTATTTCTCGATCCATTTCCGCTCCGAATATTCTCAATATCATATTTCTCTTTATTTGATTTTTTGGAGACAATAATGTTAGAAAATGAAGTAAGTTTTTGTGTTCAGTCATTTTATTTTGAGTTTGAAAAGTTTGGCGTAGCAACAAGTTTTAGAGGTTAATTTATGTGTAAATCTTCGTTTATTACTATTACCATTCGAACAGGAAGGTACCATCACCACGCCTATTTCAAGCGGAAAATGATTCTTGCGTTTCGGCGAAAGAGTGTGGGTGCCGGATCACGTATATACGATCGACCATCTTAATCCTCGAGAACAGCAACTCATGTGTGATTGACTTCAGATAGAACCCCTATTCTACATGAAGTTGTTTGCCAATGTCAGTGGACCGCAGTCACCACTTACCATCAGGTGGACTACTTGTTTTCTACCTCAACCAGAAAAAAAAATAAAAAGGCTTACTATAAGTGCTTTCAATTGAGACCATTTAAGTAGGACTAACAACTACAAGTCGACTAACAAAAACATTTCCAGGAGATAGGCAGCAGGTACTTCTCATTAGGGAAGAGCTGATCATGTATGCAGCAAATACTATTAGAAACCGAGCGTTTTTTCCGCGGCACTTCATGCTTGGGTCATGTACAACGGTAAAAAGTATCCTATGTGTTAATCCATAAACTGTCTGTGTGCCAAATTCAAATCCAATTATTAGTTTTTGTGTAATTTAATAAGAAACACACATAAATCCTGACGAAACTTTCAGAATTCACAAATATAGGTATAGGCGTATCTGTCCAAAGTTTCATTCCGTGTATCCCAAAGCCGTATGTGATATCTTACTTGCAACGTCATCACCACTGCAATATGCGTATTGCGACCATATACGTATATACAAATCTACATGTATAATTGAGAAGCAGACGGCTAAACCCTTTGACGGCTGTCATATTACATTTGATCTACAGAGATCTTTATTCATATATATTCGAAGACGCAGATTGATAGAGATATATCTTACGGCAATCATAATTGTATTGAAGTAGATTGTGGATTAGAGGCAATCGGAGTAAGATACTAAATCCTTTTATATGGAAGTGACAAGTAGTAGATACTGCAAAGCCGAGATGTATATCTGTGATATACATAGATACATCTCTTGTCTCGTTGTCAGATAAATGTAACTTATATCTTAACTTGACCTCGTATCTGGGGTTGATTGCAGATGATGAGCGGGAGCAGTAAAAAGCCGTTTTGTCTGCGTCAGGCCATTACTGTCCCACTGCTGGGCACAGGAGTTCTCTTAGATCTAGAGATTTTTAAACTGAACCACGCTACGCTGGCCAAATGCAAATTGGGTGACACTCATCTTTGAGAACTTTTATTTTATTGTTTTAAAATATCTCTAAATGGTGTAGGTTTCCTCGCGATGTTTTACTTACAGTGATAATTATTTTTAATGTGTACAAAATTAAAAAAAAAATCTGGAGGTACGTGGAATTCGAACCTCAAATCCTCGAAAGACAGGCTGAGTTTCAACAATTCGGCTATTACTACTCCTCAAAGGCAAAAGTCGTTTAAAATGATATACTTAATTTTATTACTACTAATGCGATCTACGTGCCTTAAGAAGTCCACTGCTGAAACTTCCAGTAGTTAAAGCCATTCAGTCATACGTATAAGATATAATAGCATCAATTCATAATGAGAAATAATATTCTTCCAGATATTATTATTATTTTTATACAACAGAGCCTAGGGATAATGCAGACATATATATAGACTAGGGTGGGTTGAAAAGTTTCTGGCCTAACCTAGATATAGCGCTAGCAAGTAAAATTTTTGGCTTGTATTCTATGGTACTGTTTCTCACTAGCTTGTATATAAATTTTCATGTCGATTGCTTTATTAGTACATGTTTAAGAGCCAATTGAACAAGACGCCTCGATTGCTTACATAAAAATGGAAAAATCAGAGAAGCGCGCAGTCATCAAATACTTCTATTTAAAAGGTCTAACACCATTTAAAATTAAAGAAGAGCTGGATTCCACACTGAAAGAGTCTTCGCCTTCATATTCAACAGTGGATTTCTGAATTTAAGAAAGGTCGAGCGAGCACTTCCCATGAACCACGTTCAGAACGCCCCGTTGAGGTCACGACTCCCGAAATGATTGAAAAAAAAAGTAAAATGGTGATGGATTACCGCATAATTAAAGTGAGTGAGATAGCTGAGACTACTAGGACATTAACTGAACGTATACGTAATATTTTACATGAATATTTGAGCATGGAGAAACTCTGTGCTAGGTGGGTGCCGCGTTTGCTAACAATCGACCAAAAATTGATCCGAAAAACTGTTTCAATCGAACATTTCGCGCTCTACAAGCGAAACTCCAGCGAATTTTTGCGTCGATTTATAATTGTGAATGAGACTTGGATTTATCACTTAACTCCTGAAAATAAACATCAGTCTAAATAATGGATTTGACCAGGTGAACCAACCCCAAAGAAGGCAGTAACAATTTTATCGGCGAATAAGGTCATGGCGACTGTTTTTTGGGATGTGAAAGGATTAATCATCATTGACTATTTGGAAAAGGGTAAAAACATCAATAGTCAATACAACGTAGAGCTATTGCAACGTTTGAAGGACTTAGTGAAAAATAAACAACCACATATGGCGAAGAAAAATATCTTGTTTCATCATGACAATGCACCTGCCCATACGTCGCTTGTCGCGATGGCTAAAATCCACGAATTAAATTTCAAATTGTTCTCCCAACCACCGTATTCACCAGATTTAGCCCCCAGCGATCTGTATCCTGAACTCAAAAAATGGCTCGGTGGTAAAAAAAATAGAAGGAACAGGGAAGTCATCTATGCTGTAAATGAGTATTTTGAGGGACTTGACCCACGTGGCCGAGCGGTCACCATACTGGTATGACGCGCAGTGGGACCCGGGTTCGATTCCCGGCCAGACAGAAATATGAATGATGAGTTTAGATTTCTTTTCTGGGCTGGGTGTTTGTGTATTCGTCTTTGTGTGTCCATGGCACCCACGACACAAAAAAAAATCCTAGTGTGGGGCTATGAGTGTGGAAAGCGTGTTTTTTAAAATAAAAAGTATCCTATATGTTGATTCACGTCATCATAAACTATCTGTGATAATCTGTATGTTGAATCTCAGCCAAATCCAACCAGTTGTTTTTGTGCAAAAGAGAAACACACAAGTTTCCTCAAACAAACTTTCGTCTTTATAATATTAATCACAAAAATAATACCTGTATTTAGAGGGATTAAGATTAGTTTAATATAAAACAAGTCCTACCAAAGTAGGTTCTATTCCAGAGAATTTTACATAGTTATAATGTTTTACAACATAAACAATATACTTAGGAAGCTCTTAAGATCTAATAGATACGGTTAAAATAATCACATTCCAATTTACTATTCCTGAAATTATTGTGTAAGTTATTTGTTACATAGGTAGGTATGTAACATTTTCAAGAATAGCAAATTGTAATATGAACTTCCTCGTATGTTTCTACTCGACCCTAAGGGCCTGATGGATGCCTTGCCCATTAACCTGGACAGGATTGTTTACTATGGATTTTAATTTTATTGCATTGTCAATGTGGTAAAACATCTGTTCGGAGGTATCATCGTCACCACTGT
Organism: Cecropterus toxeus; assembly: GCA_018249875.1. NCBI lineage: Eukaryota > Metazoa > Arthropoda > Insecta > Lepidoptera > Hesperiidae > Cecropterus > Cecropterus toxeus. Next base: position 10,862 of record DWNE01000898.1, on the reverse strand, counting down.
TTCGGCCTAATAACAAAAGTGCTTAGTGACAGCTAACACAACAGCACTTAGTACTGTTGTAAGAGAGAAAGAGGGCAGTAATAACAAACATACGTAAAACTTTTGTTATTTTTTTCAGGAAAATGCGCCACGCACGCCGTGGTGTATGCTATGCTGATATCGAAGGGTAAGAACCACGGTCTCCATACCTTCGTGGTACCCATCAGAGACCCTAAGACCTTGAAACCGTACGCTGGAGTCATAGTTGGCGATATTGGCGAGAAGATAGGACTCAATGGCGTGGATAATGGGTAAGACATGGATTTGAATAATTTATTTACTATATAATTTTTGAATATTTTAATTCCTTGTGTTGTTTTGTCAGCCTGCATAAGCTAAAGATCGAATTAAGAGATTAAGAAAAAAAAATAAGTTACTACGCATAATTAAATAAAATATTATAAAAACAAAAAACATAAGTATAATTTATGTTCATTCTGTAACGCAATGGTCTAGAATATAGCTTTACTCTTCTGTTTCAAAAATCGTAACGCCAAGTGTTTTTTTCCTCTTATTATGTACTTCAGGTGTGAAGTGTATGTGTCAAGTGTGAAGTCTATGTGTTTGCATTTAGTGTGAGGGACTACAGCGTAAGCCTTCGCCTTGAAAGAAGCTCAGGTGTGGAATTTATTCATATTTGTACGTTAATTCCAGCTTCGTAATATTCAACAACTATCACATTCCAAAGGAGTCTGCGCTGGACAAACTCGGCGGAGTCGATGATAATGGTGACTATAAAACTCCCTTCAAGGACCCCAGCAAGAGGTTCGGTGCGTCGTTGGGCATTTTATCAGGTAAAAACTTATATCATCCATCAGCCCTAAGTCCAGGGGTAGTCTCAGGCCTTCCCTAATTGCATTTTTTTTTTCAATAGTCACCATATGTGCAGTGTCGTGACCGGACCGGACCGGGTGTTTTACATAAAAGACGTTGAAAATTGGGAGATGAGTAGCATAATCATCAGAATAAGTTCTTTCTTTTCCTTTTATGTGCTCTTTTAATTTTCTGATACTTACAGTCACAGGGAAGTACAGTTTTATTAGTCACTATTTGTTTTTTTGCTAAACAGCCTTGAGAGATAGAAATACATTACGAAAATCTCAAGGGCCATTGTAGTCCATTTAGCTTCCGATTGGAATCAATACTCTAGCGCCCTCTCGTATTCAATCTGGCGCTCTCTATGTGTTGCAGCGGCTCTTGGCGCCTATATGTAAAATCATAAAATAACAAATGGACATTAAATTAAAACATTTTTTAAATATACAATTAAATATTTTTTAAATTAAATTACTATATTGTTTTAGGTGGCCGTGTCCACATAACCTCGATATCGACCAACTATCTGCAGAAAGCGATGGTGATAGCTATCCGCTACTCTGCCGTGAGGAGACAGTTCGGTGCCGAAAACGCTACTGAGGAAACGCCTGTTTTGGAATATCAACAGCAGGTAGTGTTGCTTATAAATAATAAAAAAATGGTGCTACCACAGTATTTATATTACACAGTTAGAATATAAAAGCGACCAAGTGCGAGTCGGACTCGCGTACTAAGAGTTTCTAACAATTATCTATAAAAACACGGCAAAAAAGTCACGTTTGTGGTGTGGGAGCTTTCTCTTAAACTTTTATTTGTTGTTATAGCGGCAACAGAAATAGATGTGTGAAAGTTTTTACCCTTTAGGCACGGAACCCTAATAAGAGACCTAATGCGAAATTTGCTTTGTGTGAAAATAATAAATTGTGTTCCAATTTCGGGAAGTTTCTTATAACACGTTGTTATTAAGGGATGTAACTATAGTTTGCTAGACGATAAACTATTTTATTCGTTTTGAACTTTGAAGCGTTTAACTCACTTTTTACAATATTTTAAATTTGGCCCCCTTCGGTTTCACGGGCTTAAAATATATATAAGTAAATATGGGACATTTATGTTCGAAGTATGTGTTTTTTATGTCCATGTGTGTAAACGTGCTTGCATGTATTGTTCATTAACTATTTGTATTGTAGTATGTGTATTTACATTCGTAAGTGTGCTTGTATTTTTAAACTGGTAACTTGTATTTTTAAATCCTTTTCTGTTTGATTCAGTTTTAAAGTGGGTTTGTATCATTTGTAGCAAATTAGGTTGCTGCCCTACCTTGCCGTCACGTACGCTCAGCGCGTATTTTGCACGTGGTTCGGTGCTGTCCACATCAACATGACTATCGATAGTTATACAGGTGAGATAGGGATCTTTAGTAGGTATGAGGTAGGTTTTATATTATAGCTGTAGTAAATTATTACTAATTTGTAAAGTTATAATAAACGCTTAATCAGATTGTTGTTTTAGATCTTTGCTTTGTGTAAAATACTCAATTGGAAAGGTGGTTTGAAAAGCAAAGAGATATATGAAGCAATGTAAAATATAATATATTCTGGCATACGTATCTATAATAATCTAACTCGGATAAGAAAAGAGGTTTAACTAGTCTTGGCCGCAGACGCGTTGCTTTCCCAAGAGTTAAGTTGAAATGCCTCGATTAGTAAGATTCGCGTGGCGCAACGGTGACCATGTTGGTCTGTCACGCAGTGGGTTTCAGGTTTGATTCCCGGTCGGACAGAAATGTGAATAATGAGTTTAGATTTCTATTCTGGGTCTGGGTGTTTGTGTATTCGGTTTTTTGTGTTCATGGCGTCTACGACACAGGAAAAAGCCTACTGTAGAGCTATGAGTTAGAAAGCGTTATTGTGACTTGCTATTAATCCTTTCTTATCGCTCACTTACACCATAAAAGGAACTTCTCTACCAAATTTCAAGGTTTTAGGTATAGTAGTTTCGGCTGTGTGTTGATATATAAGTCAATAATCGGAAATGCCTTTTATATACCTATATTGATGTTTCTTTCACCACACTATTCTAACCAGAGTGCAGCAGATAAGTCTTCGAAATAGGCTTTGAAGTAGATGGTAGTGCCTACGCAGTTTCTACACTCATAGCCTCACACTAGGATTTTCTCCTGTGTCGCGGGTGCCATGGACACACAAAGACGAATACACAAACACCCAGACCCAGAACAGAAATCTAAACTCATCAACCCACTGCGCGTTAGATCGGTATGGTAACCGCTCGGCCACGCGGGTCGTCAAATGTGTTGCAAGAGCGTCACTTCATCTAATATTTCCTAGATGGTAAGGCTAGCGTTAGCTTACTATAGTTTTTTACTCATTCGCTTTGTTTGCCGAATATACATACATAAAACGATTTTGTCTAGTCAAATATCAAACAAAGTGCTTCATTGACACGAAATAGAAAGAATCCATCATTAGATTTATAGAATAGAATTTTGAGGTTCGCTGCTGGCTTCAGGCTCCTAATGGGGATTTTTGCCAATAGTCAATGCGCCTGGCGTGTTGGTGACGGCAGTAAGTGAAGAGGCTACACAGGAAGATGCTGGTGACCATCTTTGTTTTTTAATATTGAAGTAGCAAACGAGCATGCAGTTCATCTGATTGTAAGTGACCAGTGCCGCATGTAGATACCTCTAATCAACCCCAGGAGTTTGACCTCCTGAGGGCTAACTTAGAACACTTTTTCCTCGCTCCCTAACCATGCCTTTCAGATCAAAACACATTAGTCCACGCTGCTGTTTATAGGCAGAAAAAGATGTGTCGGTGAGGCTTCCGGAGTCAAACCACAGAGTTCTACCACCGTTAAATGGCTTTTCTCCTTTGGACGCCTTTTACGGCATCCACATGGCACCACACTTTGATTGTCTGATTCACTGACTGCTTTCTCCCGATTTTTTACTACAACTTTTTAATGTACAGAAGTTCTAAACCCAAAGTCCATTTGTTACTAGGTCAACACATAATATATAGTCTTATTTACTAACGAGCCGCTATTGAAATACAGAAATGTTTCAATTGCATTGCGCTTAGTTAATATCCATTCGTATTGTTATTATATTTCACTAATGTGATAAAACTAGGCACACTGACAATTTACAGTATTAGAAGAATAGTTTTTATTGTTTAATATGCATCTACTACAATAATAAATATAGTTTCAAATGTACTGTTCAGTTGAGGGTTAATTTATAAATTTTGCATGACTTAGCCATGTATAGTGTGAAAACATTTCTGTATTTCAGAAGACATTGGTTAGTTTACGAGCGGTAAAAAGTCACAATGAGTATTAACAATATTTACACGTTTGGTACAGAATGGTATTTTTTATTCGCACAGCTTTTATGATTGTTAGTTAGAAATATAAAACTAATATACGTACATATTATATTTATTTATTATAGTATGTAATTAAGGGTTGGACCTGACTTGAACGACATGTAGAGATTAAATAGGTTTATTCCTATTCGTACGCCTGCCTTTATTTGCCTGTCCATTGCGCTTGTTAGTCTGATCCAGTCTAGCCACCATCTGTTTTCCGAGTTTTAAAAAGGGTAGCAATAATCTTAATTTTACCAGGGAATTGAAATTTTTGTACGATTAAAACATGGTGTTAGGGCGAAATAATATTTCGTTCAGACAAGTCAGGTCCAATCCTAAGGCGTGGGTAACATCTGAGATCGCTCGCTATGTTACTATAATTATTATAGTTGTATGCGTACCTCTTAAAATAACATAAGTTTCATAGTAACTTTCAACTTAGTATAAAATAATATTTAATAAGGTTTATTTCTCTTTGATCATAGTGTTAGGTTACCGTAGGTATACGTAAGTACTGCGTTATTAGAATATAAATATTGAATTAATCATTAATTATTTTAATTGATCTAGCTGTGTTATTGACGATACACTAACATTCACTTTAATAGTAAATTCGAATGTAACGCGAGTTTGGCAGACACTAGCACTTTTATTACAAATAAAACAAACATAAACAATTTGCCCTCTCAACCTGTGTAACAATTTAATTTGATGATTAATACGAAAAGTCAAATCAAGGCGAGATTATCTAAATTCTTACAAGAAAACAATTAAGTAGGACGTTCTAATCATTACAAATGGCATAACGACACAACGCGTAACATATCCTACAGCTCGAGTAGCGACGTTACAGCAGAAAGACAGCCGTCTCCAGCCACATGTAAAGCTCCGTGCGCGGGCGGCGCGGGCTACGGGCGCGCGCGCGGCCGGCTCGTGTCGTACGCGCGGATGACGTCCGCCTGCGACACGCTCGCGCCCTCCTCTTGCGAGAACGCGAACCCATCTGCACAACACATTCGTTTCTTTACCACAGATTATTACTAAAACATGGATTGGTATAATGGTGATGGAAAACACGTTGACACAAACAGTCTCAGTAATGAACTTCTTCATAAATTTCTAGAGCGTTCAGTGTACCGACTCGCAGCTTGAGAATGACAGATGATTTTATAAAAGGAAATACATTCGTTAGATATTTAATAGTGTTCACAGCCCATGGGCATACAATGCTACAGATACGAAAAAGAGGCTGGCACAGTCTCAGATTTGTTGCAACAATACAGAAATGCTGCAGCCACTAACCATCTAAAAGTATCTTCGATTACTATTTTAGTTCTAATTTATTAAGTATGATGAAATGGATATGCATTTCGAATTTTGTTCAGCTCAACATGCCACTAACATCTTAAATTTACTTTAAACAATAAATCCTTAACAAATAATTTCAGGGCCGCATACTGATGCGATGACAATTGACAATCTTTACTATGGGGGAATTTCGTGAACTGGTGTTTGCTAACAATCACACTGGAAACCAAACGCTGCTTTGCGGCAAAAACAGCGCGTCGGTGCATCTCTCGTTACCTGTACAAAAGATTCTACGACCTTAATTATTATTGATGAATAGTTTAAAACAAAGCCATCGTATAACATTGCTTACACTACGGTCGCGGCGCTCTACGTATTAAGTCGTAATTTTCAGTTTAAAAATAACGTACTGATATTCAAATAATAACGTGCTATTTGGCTTAAGCTGTAACATAGACAGTCTTAATTTAAATGTAAATGAAGCATTCAATATTCTACTTTATTTTAAAAGGTATATTGTTTTCCAATGACGTTAACGCGTAGACTGCCGTGCAACGAATCATGTGAAAAGTGTAAACGAGAATAAAAATAAACGTGTCGAATTTTTCGGTCACCGTGTGGGGCGAACACGAGACAAATTGTGTACTAATGAAGCTGAATCGAACTGTCGAGCTCGAGTCGAGTGGTGTGTGGGGTATGATGTGGGGTGTGAGTAGGGATGCATATTGCTGGAAATATATTGATAATCGATGGTATCGAACATTTTCAGGACGGTTACAATTTGTAATTTTCATAAAATATTCAAATAGGGAAACCAGTATTGACCAAGAGAATATTAATTTAGAAATTATTTTTTCGCCGATCGAAAATACTAATTACAAATACAGATGAAATATTTACTTAATGGAATAATATAATAACGATATTACAATGATAAACTTTCAAGTTTTTTTCACATGATTGTATCGTATTGGTATAGATCAATATCGATAAAAATAATCGATATTTGAGGATCGATATAATCGAATTTTCAATACACAGCATCCCCGGGTGTGAGGCGGTGCGGTACTCACGCGACAGCTCGAGCTCGGTGGTGACGCGCGTGGCCGAGCGCCGCCCGAACACGCTGCGAACGTTCTGCAGCAGCCGCGCGGTCTCCGTGAGGCTGCCACACAGAGCGCGTTTCACTACCCACATTCACCACCGCGGGTACCCGACTGGGGAACCGCTCGTTTGCAATTCCGTTCAATAAAATGCTACTACTGTTATACGACATTTAGATACTCGCCGAGCACAGATGAATACGACAGAATACGGGTATGTAAATAAACCATTCATGTGTATTCACTATTCACCACGATGGTCGTCTGCTTTTCAAGACGTGTAAGTGTCTCGACGCGAAAAAAAGAATTATCGGGCTGTACTGTATGCAGTGTTTGCATACTCGTCAATGTTTGCCGAGTAATTCGGCAAATTATTCGCGTGTATCTAAATGTTGCTAAGCGTAAAACAAAAACAAGCCGTACTAGAATGTCGAATGGGTCGGAGTGGGTTGGCGTGCGGATGCGGGGTCATGCGAGGCCATGCGAGGGCATGCGAGGCCATGCGAGAGGTCCGTACTTACACTGCGCGAGCCGGAGGAGCGCGTGCCGGGCGTCCGCCACACTGTGCCGGCAACAACCACCAAGTTAGTGAGGAACATTCCACCAAAACACATGCCAATACTTGCTGCCCCGATGCCAATTACCCGACAGTACCAATCTTTCGAGTGTCAGAAAACATTCAGAAAATATGACAGAACCAAAACAAATTAAACCTCGATTTACTTTTGTTAAAAAAGGATAATAGATAGGTCAATAATGTAATGTCTAATTGTGTCAAAGTTCCAAAAAAATGAACTAGTAATATATAATTACCTTCCGATGTATAAATGTATAATATAGTATAATCCAATTTCAATGTACTAAAGTTAACAGAATATTTCCTTCGTTAATTAATGTAATTGTTTTCTGACACTTTATTTTTTCACATTCAAACACAAATCTAATAGACAAGACATTTTAAATTTCAACACTTTATTAAATACAAATTGTTACAAAGGTAATCAATAACGATCTCATTTTGTACAACACTTAAGAACGATTGTTTCACGTATCACAAGACTGAAAGGAATATGAAGTATTTACATTTAAACAAATGATTAATTTACAAAAAAAAGGTGACAGAACTGAAAATATGAATCAATGAAACGTGTGAATAAAGAAAAAGTACTAAAGGGTACACAGATGTGATAAGTAATTTAACTTCTTATGTATAAGCAATAAAATGGAAGCGGTAAATATTCGAGTGCAATATTACACAGTAAACACAAAATAATAACAAGCAACGTAATGTAGCTGGGAGCGTCCAAACAATGTATAATACTCTTAACTTAATGAAAAGTACGGACGAACGAGAATCGAAATTTCAGAAGAAATTGAGATTCCTTGTGGAGAAATTAAGTATCAAAATGAATAAAAAAAAACACAAATATTTAGTGATTAAAGAATCACACGTGATGATTCTACATTTCAGTAAGTACGGATAAAATGCCATTGATTTTAAATTTATTAATGTTAATATCGCTAAAAATATCATTTTGTTGTATAATTTAAGAAGTAGAAGCCACCACATGCGGTACAAATACATTATAATTGCGTGTCATTAAAACAGTTTCTAGTATAATTTACTACACAGTAAGAACAATAACAATAAACATTAACAATAATATCTACGAAAACAATGCTTTTAATATTACAGCCTTACTTTAAAGGCGGAATGTATTTTGGAAGATGTGACCGAATGCGCTTACGAAAATATACCATAATACCTAAATTATACACCGTTGAAACGGATTATACTATAATTGAATTTATAATTATTGATCTACAAAATTAAATATCAAGTGACACCCATAAACAACACGCTTGGGAGACTGATGCCACATATTTGCGGCATATGTAATTAATATGACTATTGAGAATGATTATGACTAATAGAAATTTTAGTAGAATTTCATGTTTCCAATAAAATATATTTTTTTTTTGCGTAAAAAAGATTTGACGCGTTTTTTTTAAATAGTGCTTCGATTAAGCTCTAGTACTCAATAGAAAAGAAAAAAGTAAGTTATTGTTATATTGTCGTACGCGCACCCGATCTCTTATTTGTACATTTGTGAAATTATTCATTACTAGTATTATTTTGTAACACATTATTCTGTACAAGATTACAGACATAATTCCTAAAAATGCATGCAACGTTTAAATTTTTTGACATTAAACCATAATAATAGTCTATCATAATAGAAATAACTGTTGAGAAATTTCATATAACGTGAGCTAATTTATAAAACTTTATTTTAATTCACCAATCAAAACGAATTAACAAAGCACTAATAACATCCGTTCTAATCCCGCACATTTTATGTAAACATTTTTTTATTTCAACTCAAATTTAATTTGATTATAGAAGTATACTATATATTGTAAATAAGTAATTAAATTTTTGAATTTAAATTACAATTTAGATAAAGTTTTTTAGTAAATTATAATCAAGTAATCATATTAATAAATAATGTAATCTATATTTTCTATCGATTTTGTTTCACTCGAATTATACACGGACGATATCCACACAGTCGCTCATTAAAAAAATATGATTTGTAAATTTATTTATCATATAAAATTAATCACGTTGATATGAATCTATTAGACATATGTTACATGTATACATGTTACGTCTATCATACAAAAACATTTATTGTATTTAGCCGTCTAAGTTCTAGTCTTAGGGACATGTATACTATATTCACTAGTAAGTAGTATTTGTCTAGCCGGTGCAAGAAACACACCAGTGCGAACTATCGTCAGCGCTGTAAGAATGGCACACATAGATAAACAATATTTACCATATGCCGGCCGACATCCGTCTCAACATACAACTCACGTATGCCCATCTATAGAAACACCCATTATCAGTATAAATATCTAGAAAAATATCACAATCGAACTTTATTGCTATGGAAAACTTAGCAAGCGGTATGCAAGAAGACATGAAGTAACACTTATAAGTATAACAAGTATAGTGTTTAGGGTGCAATACGTGGCAAATTTGAACATTTGATATAACTTATTGTCACGCCCTAAGTAGTATACTTATTGATAAACTTGCTACATAGGAACACGACGTAAGGTTAAGTATTAAAGTTTAGCGTTACATCTAAGGATTTTGCTATTTCTGATCACTTCTAAGAGTTAAGTGTAAAAATATGCTTAAGTACTTCTTTTCCGTAAGAAAATATTCAGATAGTGACGGACCATATAAGCATTACACTTGCTCCAACATTAATTACAAGTCAAAAGTTAATAAAGTATTAATAAATATTATATGTGTATTAATATTTTTAATGGAATGAGTTAGGCACAATGATTGCCTTTACAATAGTAAAGGAACAAATCGTGTACGTGGCATTTAACTCGTCTCCGACCGTACGCGTTTTAAATCAGTCCGTTAGCGTCCTTAACTAGTAGTCTTAATAGTTTGTAACTGATATTATATAGTTTAGGTCGTGCCTCTTAAACGACCTAGTTAGCTTTTTTAGCTCTTCAGATGAACTAATTGAGCGAACGATTTGCCTTCTATTGATATAATAAAAGCAGATCGTTCGTTTTGATACTGCTCCCGCATGATAAGATAAGAATGTTGTACATTGAGTTAAAATTTTTGAACTTGTGAATAGGGTTATTTTTTAGGTAGTTGAAATATCATTATATGCATTTTACGCTTTTGTATTTCTTGATATTTTTAAAATAATGAATAAAATGTAAATAACCCCTGCGAGTGAGCGTGATGACATTAGTTCATTCAGTCATGACTGAGTGGACTAATCAGCTCATGAGCTTACGTGCTCAGAGCGAGGAATCGGGGATTTAGTTCGTTTAGTTCATCCGGGGGATCGCATTATCAATCGTTCGTGAACTACAGAAGCCTAAAAACTAGCCGAGTCGACCGATCGCAGATAAAAGGGCAGCGCAGCGTCAACGCCGCTGGGGAGGCGCATGGGGCTGTCGGACGACGTGCGCGCCACGTGAGAAGCAGCGTCGAAGGACGTGTCCTTAACGGGGAGAGCCGCCCGGGTCGCGCAGGTGACACATCGGTGCAGCGTCAGCGCCGGCGGGGGTGTCATATGACGTGCGCCGGGCGGTGGCGGGGCGGGCGGGGCGGCGCGGCGGGCGGAGCGGCGGGCGGCGCGGGCGTGACGCGGCGGCGCCA
>DWNE01000897.1:0-24744 GCA_018249875.1 Cecropterus toxeus | reverse complement strand
CGACTGTATGTATTTTTTTTATGTATGTTCACCGATTTCTCCGCCGTTTCTGGACCGATTTTCAAAATTATTTTTTTGTATCTACATTTCTGTTTCATTCGATTTGAGAAGAATACCTTAAAAATTTACGTGAATTTTACAACTGTGATATTTTCTCTACATTTTTTTCTCTCGTGTTTGAATGATACAAGTATGTGATGTTTCAATTGATTTTAAACAATCGTAAGATGAAATAAATAAATCAAATGCGTTGGATTTTACTTTAAATTGAGTTCTCTAGAAATAATGTCAAATTATTCAAGCGTATAAAAGTTTGTTACCACCTGTAGTTTTGACGGATAGATATTTGAAGTAGGAAAGGCTTAGGTTTGTCATTAGGTTAGATATTATATACCGTAGGTTTCATTTTATACGCCAGGGACGCTACAGTTTAAAGTGTAAATTATTAAACATTACAGAGCCAGTATGTGACAAATGTGTAAATCGTAACTTTTTACTTATACTCGAAATTGCTTCACAGATTTGTTTTATTAGCACTTGGTTTCACGGCGACTATATTATTATTATTACTATTTTATTATTATTATAACTTTGTATATCAACTGAAAGTCGTCATAATACAGCGATTTGGTGGACTCAAATCATCCTGATAAGTATCTGAATTTCGATTGCAATTTGCATATCATTAATGGTTGATACAAAAGTAAAAGGAAAATTCAGATATTTCTTACTTGGTGGATATAAGTTTGATTTTTGTTCCAAATAAATTACGAGGTTTGTGACCTAAATCCTTCTTATTATATGCATAGATCCATGTCCTAGCTTTTAGACAGTAATGGATTGGTGACGATGACAATATAACTTTTCAACTCAAGCTATCTACTAGGAAAGTAGAACAAAGCCTAACGCGTTTATAACCGCAGTAAATAACAGTGATAAAGTGCACTCATTTTCCTTTCAAATAAAGTTTTTTAATTATGAAGAGTCCATCTAGATTGCGAGTTTCAATTAGTGTTAAAACTTCATTTATAACTGGTACGCAATATGACTCTCGGCGCGTTGTTTTAAAGTCAATAACACGGGAAGAAAAGTTGTTATAAAGTTGAAGTAGCAAATGAGAATGAAGTCATGTGGTAAATAGTGATAAACGGTTTATAGATATCTGTGTTAAACTCCGAACATGTTATATTAGGTAAATTTAGGTACTTAAAGTTAGGTAACTGGTGATGGCATTGAATTGAGGACTAATTTGGAATGCTTCAAATGAGAATATTGAACATTTCCATAAATAGAATATAAGTATACGTATATAAGTATATAAGTTTGACGACCCTCGTGGCCGAGCGGTCACCATAACTGTCTGACGCGCAGTGGGTCCCGGGTTCGATTCCCGGCCAGACAGAAATATGAATGATGAGTTTAGATTTCTGTTCTGGGTCTGGGTGTTTGTGTATTCGTCTATGTGTGTGTCCATGGCACCAACGACACAGGAGAAAATACTAGTGTGGGGCTATGAGTGTACGTGCAACTTCTTTGGAATCGTTATGATTTGAAACTCCATACGAAAATGTGCTACGAAAGCAGTTGTCAGCACTACAACTAGATGGCACTGTACCACTTTCTAAATCACGCTAAATTAATGATTTTACTTTTTAGCTGATTTTTATTAGTTTTTCGGAGACGTTTTATCCTCCTATCTCTCATATGCTACGGCTAAGTCGACATAATGGCGGTTGGGCAGGAATGTTCGGGCCTCGAGGGGTATCCTCTTTACCCGACTTCGTAGCTTGTATAAGAGCTCAGGTATATGCGAAATAAGATATCCGAATATCTGCAGTGACTACTTAATCGGTTTTTTAAAGTACAAGTCTTAGCACCCTTATGCTGCAGTTCTCAAATTGTAAATGAGGTTTTAATACTTACATATATTTCAAATGTGACGTCACAAAAACAAGTACTCCCGCCCCACCCGTCGTGTGATTTAATTTATGGATAACTCCTAATAAGGATGGCGGCCCCAAAGTCGAACCACTTTTAACTCCTCACGAAGGCGGTTGTAACTCCGAAAATGAACATATAAAAGTTCTATCACCTTTAAAAGCGTGTAAATATAATTTTTAACAGATTATCCAAAGATAATTTTCTTGCATTTGGTCACTTTTAGTCCATTTTAGATTATAGAGCATTTTTAGCTCTACCTAATGAGTCGTATAAACAGGCTTTCCTTTACGATGACATATAAATCATATTTTTTTTTATTTATTTATTGCACCTCTTAAACATAAAAGTTACAATAGGGTCAACCTAACGCCTTATGGCATTCTCTACCAATCAACGCTGGGTGGCTGGAATTTTTGCGGCACGTGTTAATAGATAATATAGATAATATATATTTACAGAATAACATAAATATATACATATTACAAAATAACATAAATATATACAAACTATACATAGAACAAATAAATATTATACTTAACAGAATGAAACTGTTGATGATTAAGAAACAATAGACGTGTTCAGGTAATGCTCTCGGACAAGCTAAATCATACTTCGATAACAACTCCACGTTAGTTTGATATGTAACTTTAAAATTGTATCTTACACGCATGCAGTCCATCTGATGGTAAGTAGTTACTGCCGCCCATGGACATCCGTAATCAACCCCAGATAAGATTAGAGTCCCACCTGAGGTCCATCACTAGTGCGTTGCTACGTTTTTTTCTTGTATCGAGAGGGAAATCTTCAGTTTTTCTTTCAGTTTATGCTTTCGTGTAAATTTTATTTACGAAGCAAAATTAGTGATATTAAATGAACAAAAATATTAACTGTATATTTACTAAAAAGCGTGAATAATTTTTTTTTACAAAAAATAGAAACCGACTTCTATGCCATAAAAAAAGTACAAAATAATTTTTAATACATGTTGGTATGGTACATACACATTACATAGTATAGTTCTGAAGTCGGCGCTCATATAGGTACACGTGGAACATAGATTAGTGTCGTGATCTAGCGAAATATGTTAAGCGCCGACTTCAGAACTATGCACTATGTACTCTGTACGTACCATACCGACATGTATTAAAAAATATTTTTTACTTTTTTATAGCATAGAAGTCGGTTTCTATTTTTTGTTAAAAAAAATTAACAATGTTACTAGTTTATATATTCAAGAAAGTTATATTCTTTTCTTCTTATCTTAATAAGTCATGCAGGGTATATAATTAAATAGGTATCATAAATATATTTATACATGTCAAACACTTAGTTTCTTAATGGGTAATAAATAAACAAGTTTTAGTACCAATAGACGACATGACTGTGGAAGTGGGTCAGCTTAATTAGTTTTACTCAGCTATGAGACTTACTTGCTTTAACGATGAAATACGATTATGACGACCTATTACAAAATCAATATGACGAAATCTAGGGCAAGTGCCAGAAAATCTTTGTAAAGATAAAAAGATTAAGGAACAATAAAGAAAGATTTCCAATTTCGAATGTGATGCAGCTTATGCGTTTCTGTTGGAAGGGTGTGGGTCACTCACACCTATGCTGACGTAAATACTAGGAGACCATTTCAGTCCTCAAGAGTATCAATTGACTACAGTTGGAATCTCTTTTTTTTGTCAGATTAAAGTAGCAAACGAGCATGCAGTCCTCCATATGGTAAGTGGTAACTGCCGTCCATGGACATCTATAAGCAGCTTCATATACAGGGGTTCTATCTGAAGTCGATCAAAGATGCATTGCTACTCCTGAGGACTAAGATGGTCGCCTCATATACAAGTGAGCCGGCAACCACACCCTTCGGTAAACATTGTAACGTCAATTGTTACAAAACAAATAAATTACAATAATAATGAGATATTTAGCATTTAACATTTCACAAATGTTAGTACAACACGGATAAACAGATTTCATTATTATGCGTATAATTGTTATGTATGTTAGGAAAACAACACTTTATCGCCTGTGCCTATTTTACCCCTGGGTAAGCTTCAACTTCAGCTAAAAATAATGTAAATGGAATTGTTTAAATATGCTCATGGGTGATAATAGCTGATAAAGATGTTACATTTCATTCGTACATTTATTATAAGTTTTATATTCCGACATGGCTTACATTTGCAAGAAAAATCTCTTTGAAAAATTGCGTAGGTATAAGTATTCCCATTAATTTTAGAGCATTCGTCTGTTGTGTGTATAGACCATTTCTTGGGCTAACAATTAATGTTTCTTTTAATCAAATCCATCAACTTCCACAAAACTTTCAATTTGAAGCCTTGTTATATTTTTAAACGTGATACCGCGGAACACAGCTAGTCTTGAACAATTGTTTTGATTAAGTCCCAGCTATGTAGATCGATCGTCCAAGTAGGTTAACGTCCTAGCTTAATAAGTTTCACGTGAGCAGAGACTTCGTGGATACACGTAAATTCCAAGTTCCTTCAGAGTACTTGTAGTGATGATAACTTCTCAGAACAGTCTGATTTTCGCCCTTGATTGGGTATTTGGCGGAATTGCTTCGCGAAGAAAACGGATTATACTTTTCTTATACAACGTGTAATCATAGGTCGTAAATAATATGTTTATGTTAGAATCTTGTTTACGCAATGAATGTGTACTAATATGACTTTTGATTATAATTACTATGTGTTTGGAAGTATATAAATTAAAAGGTGGTAGAACCAATGCAGTTCTCCCGGGGAAGTCCCACCGCCACACCTATTTATAGTATGAAGCAGTTGTTGTGTTTCGGTGGTTGCCGGCTCACTTTTAGGCGTATGAGGTGACCATCTCAGTCCTTGGGAGTAGCAACGCATCTGTCTGTGATAGACTTCGTATAGAACCTCTGTTCTATATGAAGATGCTTACAAATGTCCATGGGCGGCAGTAACCACTTACCATCAAGTGGGCTGCTTGCTCGTTTGCTACTTCATATTTATTAAAAAAAATGTTGTGGCAAAATTAGTTTGTTTAGAATTGCTATTTATTAAGCGTAATGTATTAATCTATAAGTTTAATTAATTGAATTATTACTGATTTAATTCAATTAACTAATCGATCCTGCTTATTTATGTCATATATACATATGTAAGTCAAAACAACATGCATAATAAAATACTTTGACATGGCTTGCATTTGACATGCAATATATTTAAGATACAAGCAACTTAAAATCCGAAAGCCGTAGATATATATATGAAGGGTAATGAAATAATATCTACTAACTGAAAAACTACAGAAATGAAATGAAATATCGACTTAGAAATTTCTCGTTTCTATCATACTACTATACTAGCTGTTTTACCCGCTATTACCACGTTTGACATAAAATAGTATTGTATGTGTTAATCTAAGTAATAAACTATTTGTGTGACACATTTAATCCAAATGTCTGAAGGCATTTCAATGAAAGTACTCGTAGCAAACATCCAACCATCTTCACAAATTTTCGCATTTACAATGTAGGTTCGACTCACTTATATAAGTGAATCGACTTATATGAGTGAAGCGACTATCCTAGTCGTGAGTGGCAATGCACCTGTGATCGACTTCAGATAGAACCACTATTCTGTATGAGCTTTACAGATGTCCTTGGGCGGCAGTAACCACATAACATTCGGTGGCCTGCATGCTCGTTTGCTAGTTCTATCAGACAAAAAATGTAGTATAAACTGTTTTTGTGTGATTCTACAAAATTATACATAAATGACTTTTACCACTCTACAATTTACTCCTATTTACAGTATGATTCTGATAACTAATTCAGTTTACTAAGTGAATCTAAGTTATAAGTTAAGATCTTGTTTACGAAAACAGCTCAGAACGATAAAATTCATTTCGAACGTTTTATTTATGAGTGAAGAACTAGAACTTCGATGGTCCCAGAGTTTTAAAGGAAGTCATAATATTTTATGGAATATATTTATGTCATTGGATTAACAAGAAAACAACTTGAAAACTCTTGTACCCGCTTTTATTTGTTTTATTTTATTGAGAATTTATTTTTCATATAGAATAGGAACAAAAAATGATTCATATGCAGTACGTTTGATGTTTATTGTTAAAAAAAACTCTTTCTACACTCATAGCCTCAAAGTAGGATTTTCTCCTGTGTCGTGGATGCCATGGAAATAAAAAGACGAATACACAAACACCCAGACCCAGAACAGAAATTTAAACTCATCATTCACATTTCTGTCTGGCCGGGGATCGAACCCGGGACCCACTGCATGTCACACCGGTATGGTGACATATAAAACATTGTTTTTCTTAGGAAGTTTGAAAGCGCTTTCTCATTAGCTAGATTTATTTTAGAGTTGAAGACAGTCTCAGTGGTCGACGTATTTATACGTATCAATTATTATTCTTTACATATGACTTTTATTAGTGTTAGTGTTGTCATATTTGACTATTAGAAGTAATGGTGCAAATTAACGAATATTTATTTTATATTCTACGAATTACAAACACTTGTTAAATTGTGCGGTGATGCAAAAGGATATATTACACTCTAAAAAAATAATCTCAGGAAACTAGAAATTGAGTTTTACTTTCAACATTGAACCATGAAAATTTAGTCAACAAATAAAAGTTGGATACAAAATAGCATATGTCATTCGAGAAATACAAGCGTAACAGGTCAAAACATACTATTGTACTCATACAGTTGTGACTAATCGTGGCCGACACGCTTCCCTGCGTCTGCTAATCGCCTGACCGTACCCACTACTTACAGACAATGACTGTACTCAACACGATGTCACCAATTGCATAATAAAAACGACCCCGAGGTCATCTCGTTTGGAGATAATGCCAGTTCTTTCATTTATTTTGGTTAGAAGGAAGAACTTTTGTGGTTTGACTCCGGCAGCATCACTGCCACATGTATTTTTAACCGACTGTGTCAGAAAGAGGGTAATGTTTTTCGAGCACACATATGTATGTATGAATGTATGACGACCCGCGTGGCCGAGCGCAAGTGGGTCCCGCAGTGGGTCCCGGGTTCGATCCCTGGCCAGACAGGCATCTGAATGATGAGTTTAGTTTTCTGTTCTGGGTCTGGGTGTTTGTGCATTCGTCTTTGTGTGTCCATGGTACTCACGAAACAAGAGAAAATCCTACTGTGGGGCTATGAGTGTAGAAAGCGTCTTTATGTCTGTTTATATGTATGTCCATTTCTTTGCTACGCGCTACACCCCAAACGGCTTGACGGATTGTATGAAATAATAAGATTAGAATTGTCCAAGTTTCTAGAGTTATTAAAGGCTATATATTTACTAAAAATGGCGCCTGCAAATAGGGCAGAAGGGGAGAAGGTAGTAAAACATTTTTACTATCATGACAATATGGGTATCAAATAGAAGCTATTCAAGGATTTAAGTGAGATATATTTATCCGAGGCGTTCTAATTTAAAGGATAGCAATGCATCGGTGGTGACATTCTACAGTACCTGGGTTCGTTTGCAGTTTTTCATGGGTGGTACTGGGTACTGCATGCTCAAGTGTTACCTTTATATTTAAAAAAACCCTAACCGTAATAGAATCTGGTCTTTTCGTAAAATGAGGATAACGAAACAGAAATAATAAGTAGAACCCTTGCAATTGTTAAGAGTCCAGCTTAACATCGAATAGGTGTCAATTCACTATAATCCGAAGGTATTACTTACATGGATAAATAGGTAAGTGCTATTCACTTCAAATGACAGCAACAATTAAACCTAGTGTAAAACATGAGCCACTAGAATAATGATGAGCGCTTTTGTTTATGTTTTTTAACATTTGTAGCTCCTCATTAGGATTTTTGAAGTGAAAACTTATTTAGGCATATTGGGCTTTTTTGAGATGGGAAAAATCATAAAGTTCGCGACACTGTTCTGCAACCGACACCTCTGTACATAAATATATACATAGATACACACGCATGTTGTTTTTTTTAGTTTCTGCTTCTAGCGGCAGTCTCCATAACTGCCTCCAATTTTTTTCTTGATGGGTATGCAGACACAAAGGCATAAACACATAAATAAATTTATTGAAATTATATTATTTTGTAAACATTTTTATTATAACTTTTATGTGTGAAGGAAAACAACGTACAATAACTAATATGCATGGTCCATAATCCAAAAGCTACTTAATTCAAAGGTACTTTTTTAACACAGAGAAGAAGCAAATGAGCATGCAGTTCATCTGATGGTTAGTAGTAACTGCCGCCTATTAACATCTGTAAACAACTTTATATAGAACAGGGTTTTCTTTATCAAAGTGAGGTAGCAAATACACATCAAGTCCACCTAATTGTAAAAGATTATTACCGCTCATGGACATCTCTAAGTAACTTCATATGGAACCCCTGTTCCATATGAAGTTGATTACAGATGCGTTGCTACTTTTGTGGACTGAGATGGTCGCATTATATAAGTGAGCCGGCAACTACACCCTTTCAATGAAACGGAAGAATTGCAACACGCTAGAAATAGGTGTGGCGGTGGTACCTCTCCAGTCGATCTACACTGGTTCACCATCTTTCGTACTATTTAGTACCAAGCTGAAGTATGATCCAGATATTTTCAATAGCTAGACAAAGAACAGTCATGCCCAACAGTGGAACTGTCATGCTCGTCTGTATATGATGAACGATTGTAAAATTATATCTCATTGAAAGTAATGTGGTCGGTAGTTGACTTTTTATTAACCCTAAAGACAACAAAGTAGTGAATTGAAAAATTACACTTACACGACCGACTCGCACGTTAACATGAAGCTTATTTGTCAGGTTGAATGACCTTGCTGTATGTATCTCTGATGTATTTATCAAATTCATTACAATTAACGTAATCTATCAATTAGTCATTTGAGGTCCACTTTTTATTTGATTGAAATGCATGCAAAATAGGGCATGCGTGTTGACGACCGCAATGAGTGTTGTTATACATGAAGACGCTGGTGTCCAGCTCTAAAATTTCTCTTTGACACCCTCACCTTGTATGACATCCGCGGAAAAAGAGGGAATTACGTTATTCGAGACTGACAACGTACGCCACCTTAATTAATAAATATTATAAAAAAAATATTATAAAAAAAATATTATAAAAAAAATATATAAAAAAAAAGTTTACCTAAAAACAATTGTAATCATGTTTTATAGACTCTTTTCAATATGCTGTGTAAAAAGTATTTCTTTCTTTGATTTCTTTGATCATTTATAGGTGTTAAGTTTCTTATCTTATTAAAAATTACATTTGATTACTACACTTAGAAATTTCATAATAAATAGCGGTTATATTCAGACGACATTAAATTTATAGAACTCAAATTAGTTGCAGAAAAACAAAAAAATGCCTATCTCACACTGTGTGTGAGTGTGAGATACGCAATTTTCTTGTGTTTCTATAAATGAAAACATGTTCCAATCGACTTCTTGTTATGTGTTATTCTGATTACCGTTAAGGTTATCTCAAAAACTTTGTCCTATCGCTTCAGTGTGTCATAAATTATCCTTTTCCTTCCTTTTAAAATTAAAGATCCGCATATGCGTACACATGTTCGTAATTACATTGTTTGGACGACCGAAAACACGTAATAATAGTAATTTATATAATTTTTGTCTGTATGTTTGCATTGCAAATCGCATCAATCCAAATTACCTCCATATTTTCGCTTCATTTTCTGTTCAGGTAAAATTTTGTCACTAATAGCGATGTACTCTAGAAGTAAAGAATATATACATTATTTAAACAAAAGTGAAACAGACGTAATGTACGTCTGTTTCACCTTTGTTTAATCATCATCACATTGGCCCTTTTTTATTTTATTGCTGGACATAGGCCTTCCCCAAGGTGTACCACAACGTTCGGACCTCCACTGCCCTTATCCAGCCAGACCTTCTTAAGGTCGTCGGTCCAGCGAGACCAAAGACGTCCTACACTATGACTGCCGATTCGTAGTGCCCATTCTAAAACTCGTCTGCCCCATCGGTCATCGGTCCTACAACATATGTCGCATACGCCCACTGCCACTTCAGCTTGCTGATTCTTACTGTTATGTCGATGTTCTTTGACGAAACATGTACGATGAGTCTCTGGCATCCAGACATTAATAAACTTACAAGTACAACACATTGTTCGCTGTAAACTGTGTCACAGTAAAGACTTGGCATTGGTATGACCACAATCGGAAGTGCTTGGCACTGCATGGCATGTCATCGAGATGGGTATTCATAAAAATAGCCTCTTTTGACATTTATTAAATTATAAAGATGAAATTCGTGGTAGAAGGGTGTAAGGTTTCATCACACTTATTCTTACATATGTAAATTTAAAACTATTGTCCGAAGAATAAGTTTTTTGCGACATTATACGTACACTTTATCTCTCTACATTTAAATACGTACGTAGAAATGTAATTGTGTTTGACTGCTTATTTATATTAAAGTGTGATTGGTGAGATAGACAAATACTTGTAATCCTATTTTAGATTCCTAGCGACATGGTTGTCAAGTATAAACAGTCATAATGACAAGAACACAGACACTAAAAACCAAAACAAGCTTTTGTCTTAATGTACATAACAAAGAATCTGATCACAATTCATACCAACTATTACCTACTTATTAATCTCCATTTCCTACGAAGTTGAACCTTTAATTATCTTAGAAAGATAAATGACTTGCGTGTCACGCAGTTGTATTCAGCTTACTGCCATTGCGTGCAATAGCTTGATCACTAATAAAATTCTCGTAAAACCAATTACTTTTTTGCCTTGTTTATTAATGAGGCAAAATGTATAAAAGGAAATGGATAGTGCCTCGATAATTAATTATTTTTTCAAAGGAACACCAATTATTTACCAGGTGGTAGAACCAATGTAGTTCGGGGAAGTAACACCGCCACATTTCTAGCATGAAGCAGTTTTTGTGTTTTTGGTCCCCGGGAGTAGCAACGCAAGAGTTCTATCCGAAGTCGATCACAGACGCGTTGCTACTCCTGAGGACTAGGATGGTCGCTTCATATATAAAGCCGAGTATCTTCAGTTTTCTTAGTAGATAGGTACTCTACCCTCAATAGTCGTATTATTTTTTAAATCGATTACAATTCGTTTATTTGTGGATTTTTTCCTAATATTAGTTCGACTGCAGATTGCTAGTGTTATATACTTCTACTACAACATTCAATATAGAAGACTAGTTACAATAAAAAATCTTTTAAAGCGTTATTTACGTTATAAAATAATATTGCAGGAGAAATAAATTTTATAATCGTTTTACAAAATCAAGCAAGAATTATGTTCCAATAAATATATTTCAGAAAATTAATGTTCCCGTTCCAAGTCTTCGGTTTTGAATCATGTAATATAAAGTACATTATTGGCATTTTACCAAAGTTTAAATGTGGCAGTGTTCTTACTTAACTGCTAATAGCTCTTAGTGCTTAAAATATCTACGTAATAAAATTGGAAAAATTAACCAAAACCGTGTCAAGGCTCAATTAAATGTATTGTTTTCAAAAACGTTTTTCTATAGCGTTATGTGCTATTGAAAACATAACAATACGTAGATATATTTATAGGTGAATGGAAATCAAAGACAGCTCTAAAAATTAGCAAATTGCAGTAGCAATGGGAGGGCCACGTACATAGAACAGACAGCCGAAGCGACCAAGTAGTCTTCGAATGGAGATCACAAATGGGAATGGCCAAAAAAGTATAGGTCTATCCCCGATCAGGTGGACTGAAAATACAGACGAATTGAGTACCTCCTCCTTTTTGGAAGTCGGTAAAAAAGTTGAAGAAGACTACGGGTAACTGCTGGATTCAGATTCATTATACAGCATTCCAATCGATCCAGTAATTTTCAAGGTCGTTTAGACAAACAGATACAAAATATTTGTTTTGATCCCCTCCTAACAATATCAAAACATTTTTATCATAGCGTGACAGATATTTATCAGGTATTTTAGTTTTATTTATGTGAAATATTTTATAACGGAAAGTAACCTTCTTATACAAATGACAGCAGTGCTATGTTCTGTCGAATTTGGGTAGAAATTCAACGCAATCAATGATGAAGATAATTCAGTAATAACCACTTACTATCTGAAGGATTGCACACTCGTTTGTATCAATTTAATAAAATAACACTTAGTTGGTGCTTGTTCTAAATATTAAGTATCATTTGAACTAGAACAATAGATTTCCAACAATGCCCGCTGAATGAAATCACTGCCAATTCTAAACAAGTGGTTAACACCTGTTGCTACAACATTGAGTCACTGATAGCTGATAAGATACGTACATGTATTAAGTAATCTTGTGAGTAATGCTTTAAAATAAATAGACATAAATCATCTATTTTTGTTTAGTACAAGCGAACGAACTTGCTTCCTTGATATTGGCGCATCAGTAGAACTACTGTTTTCATTAACATTGTATTATTTTGTATAAATGTTAGGGATCCAGGAGGTATTCAATCTCCTCGAGAATTTCCCGTGTAAAGAGGGTACCTACGGCTCGAAGCCCAAACATCCTTGCCCAATCGTCCTTATGTTGACTTAGCGTAGCATATGAGAGACCGATAGGTAAGACGTTCTGAGAAAAAAAAAGTCGAACTATAACATATGAAAATAATAAAACAAATATTTTTTTTTATACTAGCTTTGTATCTGTCAATTGTTCAAATGTATTTTAAACTATAATGAGATTTTTAACAAATAGTAGTGTATCTATGATACCAGTAACTAAAATTAGTTAGAGATTATTTAGTTAGAGAGATACTCTAAAACAATGCGCTTTACTAACTTACTTAACTAAACCCCAGTGTATATAAAGTTTTTCAAATCGTAGTGGTTATTTACAAACAGTTGAGCTTGATAATAAAATACGTAACAGTCTCTCAGGTAAATATAGAAAGTGCTAATAAGGGTTATTGGGGTTCGTTATTTTCATAGAAAGTATTTTGCATTTTAAAAGTGGCAATTAGGTATCACTCGTACATAATGTAACTAGGGTTGCTATCTTTTTTCAGCAATCAAAGTACATTGGTTTTGAAAGGTAGAAAAAAACTTTATAAAATATTTAGTTATGTTATAGAGAGGATGGAAAGAGATCAAGATAATCTTCAAAAGTCCTTTCTCTGCAATTTCACAAGCAATAAAAAGGTCGCCAAATCTATGTTTAATATTATCTACATATTTAAATAAATATTTTAACTCTCAGTCAATAAAGTGGCTATAGAAACTTTGTTATAATTGAATGTTTGTTTCTCGCAAAAATGCTCAAAACCATTTTTTTTTCTCAGATCAAGCAAAATAAAATAGCACAATTACCCTAAAAAAGTACGATACTAATTACTATATTATAAAGTACGGGTGGCAACCTTACATGTAACGTACCGACAGTTTGAGTAATGAACGAGCTACGTAACGAGTGATTTAGGGTTGTCGAATATTCCTATTCTCTTAATTGTATCTATTCATCAAACTTCAGTCATCTGCTGAGTACAGGCCTCCATTGAGAAATGTATTGGTATTTATTAGAGATGCGCCGAATATTCGGTTGGTATACGGTATTCGGCAGCTTTTTCACAATTTGTATTCGTCCAAATATTCGGTTGTGGTGCGAAATATATTCGGTTGAAGTATTTCTATTTTTTTTTTTGATACACGAAACTGTATAGAATTAAAACATAAAACTTCTTATGTAAGATTTATGTCATATAAAAAAAAAACCTGAACAGAATGCGTTGAATAAAGATAATAAAATAAAACATTTAGACATTTAGGTATTTTGAAACCTCAAGTCAACATAGTTATTTCTAAAACCTATATTGGTCCGTATAGGTATGGTAAAATTGTTAAAACACAGCCCTACGCAGCAGCTGGAAGCCGCTATCGCTCCATCGACAAACCCGCACACCTTGACTAAATATTGTGTAGACTATTTTTATTTTGACCCCTTATGCCTTCTTGAAACCATTTTAACTTGTAGGCATAATAAAATCCCTACTTATAAATACAGTACCTTTTCGTATTACGGAAATGGGAAACAGGCACGCGTGTACCAAATATGTGAAAAGTTTACCTCTTCCCATAATAAATAGTTACATTATTTGTTACATATACTGGAAAGTGTCGGTACATGAGGCCTGATTTCTTTTGAGCTATGATAGCCTAATGGTTGAAAATCGGCCTCTTAATCGAGGGTCTGAGGTTCGAATCCCAGGCACGCACCACGGACTGAGTCACACACAGATAAAGTCAGATAATAATAAACAATTTCGTAATCATGCAGCTAGGCGAAATGAACTAGCCATAAAAGTCTGGTGACCCTAACAAACCCTCAAATTAACATCGTATATACAGCAATCAATCCCAAGCTTTAGATAGTAAGGAAACATAAACATTTGGAGTTAAACACTTAAACATGCGTGCGACACAATTTTATCAATGGAAGAATCATGGGAGGGAACAGGAAAACCGGCGCCGGCGGTCCTATCTAACTGGGTCGATGGTGTTGTTTATAAAATCCACCCCTGTTCGACCTTGTTCCTTAATGCCACAACACGTCACTAGTAAATGTCAGCCGTTTCAAAAATATACGCCGTGCTCCGTTCGAGGTTGTTCGGGTAATAAAGAAGGATATAGTGGGATTAGTGAGCGCTTTCTATTTATACCGTTTACTAAATATTTACAACCGACGTTATAATAGGTATCGTACAATATTGTTTATATGAGTATGTACTAAATGTGGAAGCTAACAGATTTTATCTATTCACTTGGTGGTATGCCGTCACTGCCACTTATAAACATTGATAATTAGTAATTAGTTACAAACCTCCAACAAATAATAAATATATAGCAATATTTAAAAAAATATACTTACATTAATTTTATTCTCAAATAAGTAGATTAGAAATATTTTATCATCATGTAATACATTGTTAAATTTAATAACGTAAGTTCAATTAATTAATGTAATATGCAACGTCACCAACTTTGCAAGTAGATACCAAATAATTGGATTATTTTAAAATAAACAAAATGTCAATGAGAATAGGAGCCATTGAAATATTTCTGTGGAGTTGTCAAGGACTATAAATAATCAATTCCCACTTCAAGTACACTTAAGTTAAACCTATCATAACAACTAACTTTTCATATCATAACAACTTACTTTTTCAAGTAACTATTTTCAACAATCTTACTTCTCACTAATCTTATAAGTTCTAAAGTTTGTGAAGATATATATGTGTGTTTGAGTTACTCTTTCACGCAAAAAGTGTTGTTCGGAATTCACTGAAATTTGCAAACAGTTGTATTAATCATAGATAATTGTCCCACCAAAACATAAATATGGAAGTGCCAAGTTTGGTTTTAACATTATCTACTCGTATGTCGGAAAAGTTGGTGGGCTTCACACTCCTTTCACATTTTCTGACGTTCTCAGGCATGTCGGCTTTCTCACGATGTTACTGTTAAATCAAGGTAATCTAACTAATATTATAATTGCGAAAGTTTATGAAGATGTACATATATGTCGGTAAGGTCAATAGTAGAGGGTAGTTAGAATAACGAGTCGCAAGCTTTATCGGAGTAAGTTAACGCTTCGACAGAGTATGGTGTTATGTGATCCGGCAACGCTCACTTCTCTGTGAGCCGCCGTGCGAACAACAAGTGTAGGAACTGTCTTACTTCTCGTTGCTATATTTCTGTTTAATTGTACGGTGTGAACATTTACTCGGTAAGTAACAAATTGAAATCGTCCAGATTATAATTTGTTACTTAAATTGCCCGTATGCCCCTACGCATAATGTCTGACGATGAAAATACCCATTCTGATCGACATCCTGTCCCCGACATACATATATACGCTTGTTACTATTTCACGCAAATACTGATGGGATTTCGATGAAATTAATACATAGATAGTTTATTGCCTAGTTTGATACATATGATACTTATTACCGTCAACGGGCAAAGCCGCGGGCAAAAGCTAGTAGGCGCATAACTTTGCATTTCTCAAAGTTATTTGAGAAATGCTATAACTACTTACTACGTTAAAGAGCATACTTAGGATTCGACCACTGATTAAAATGCCTCGTATTATTTATTACCTGATTTACATTTATTTATCGTAACAACTTATACATTTTGTTAAAATATGATAGGTACGCTATTAAAATGATAATGAGACGAGTTGTATCAACTTCCTTCGTCCCATTACCGTCTTTCTTGATCGCAAAACTTTGCACTAAAATATCGCATTACGCGTCACCACTAAGCCCCAAGTTTGTGCTACAAAGTATCGGAACTGAGAACGTTGAACGAAAACACGAGTATAATATTTGTTGCCAATGACAGTAAACCAATGGTGATAAACGATTTCCGGTATAGCTTGTGTCAATAAATAACGCAATATAAAATGACGGACTTATATATTTCTCGCTTGCAACCTACAGAGGAAGAGCAAGAGGGAAATATATCTATCTGGGTTGAAACCTGTACTTATTAGGACAGAATAAGGACTTGAGTCAGTCAGTGAGAGTAATATGAAAATACCGCTTTTAGAATTACAATCTTTATAATAATTATTATAAAGGTCAAGCGGTACCTAAGTATTAAATCGTGTCTTCGGCATTCACAGATTTTTGTTCTCAAGGGAGAAAGCTTCAAAAGGTACGCGACGTTGTGGGAACTACGCTGAGTTATGTGGGTTTTATATTGCACTATCCGGTGGTCTTCCTCAGTGCTGTATCGAGGACTCCGGCATTTTCAACGGAACGCCGCCGAAGTCCACCAAGCAAGATGCCACATTCTTGATAGTAAAGTTATGTACCTAAATATTAATATTTTTTGTCTACTTCATAACACATTTCATATAATAGACGCTAAACGCATTACTCCTATGTACTAAGATAAGATAACGCGTAAACGTTACTTTAAAGACTTATGTACCAGTGTCATGTAGGTACGTCGTGAAAAGAAATGAAGCTATTTTGATGGAGTCGCATATTAAGTATAAATAATTTTATTCTTATGAAATAACTGTAGGGTTGTGTAGAGGTAAGTAACTAAACGAGGAAATGCACCCTTAATTTGTTATACAAATGTAGTGTATTTTCTCCACGTTTCAAATTGTCCGAAAGCACAGTTATGTGGCGTTTTTTGCATAATATTTGCATTAGGTACAAAAGGAAAAACCTTTAATTCACAGACAAATGTTTTTACGACTGGTTAGATATATAATAAATAGTACATTGTACCTAATGTGTTTTTATGCGTTCTTTCAGTAAGTTTGTTACATTCTAAGTGCAAATGACTAAGTAACATTAAGCGATAAAAATAATAATAGACACTCTGATGTTACACAATGTGTAGGTATGTTTTTAAAAATTGCATAGATCTTTTTCACTTCACTTCACTATTTTAGCAGTAGGTTATATTACTTCACATGACGTACCTACTTCTACATTTAATGTTTTATTTTAGCATATTAATCATATATTATGACTTTAAATTACATATTTGGTGTCGTCAACCCATTACTATCCCACTGGTACGGATCTTCACTCAGGAAGAGAGTTTTAGGCCATACTTCACCGCACAGCCCAGTGTGTATTGGTAGACTTCACACACCTTTAAGAACTATATAACTATGTAAAGGATACTAAACCCAATATAGTTTGTATTGTGATAATACAAAGCAATCAAGAAAGCTGATATTAAAGTACTTCATTGTAAGTGCATATTTTCATTTCTAGTAGCGACATCTATCGTATCACTAAGTACTATTTGCAATGGTAATGTATGATGTGATTAGTTGTCGATTTGATTCTATCGATGCAATATAGATGGCGTTACATGTCATCTGATACATGTAATTAATCTATTAAATGAAAAGCTACAAACATATTAATATGCACCTATTGTGCGATTATAAAACAAAGTTATAAAAGCGATCTCCATGTATTTTTCATGTTTTTCCTACCAAGTTGTTAAACAGTTCCAGTTATCAAGGTCGGCCCAAATATAGGGCGAGAGGAGCGGCTGCTTCAAATTCCAGAGGTGTTTCAGCAGATCTTTGGAAGTGCAACATTTTTTTATATGTCGTGTGGGAAAATGTTTTGAAATACAACTCACGCCTGGACGGTTCATTGAGGCTCAGGGAGGGACGGAATATTTCGATTTAGCGATTTTTTTTTTCTGGTCGTCGTGGTGGAAATTGTAGAGACGCAGATATCAAAAAAAGTATTAAGAATTCAAGAAGGCATCATTACTTAATCTCGCTCTTATCCATAAACGAGTCTAGGGCCGGTGCTGCCAGTTATTGATCTTTATTCAATTTAATCGCTGGTAGATTAGAAGTGAGATCAGGGGAACATTAGATGAACAACATGTGAATACGAACCATTCATTCTACCATTAGAGGATAATATTTACTAGAATTTTCAATTAGGTTACTTTCAAAATTCTTAGTTCATATTTCACTATCAAGCAGACCAAAAGTCAAAAGAGGAAATAGTATGTAGATACACACACGCTCGGAGCGAGGTCACGGGGGACAACCTGATTGATCATTTCACCCACTTCCTGCTCTGACGAGGCCAACCTCCATTGTTGAAAAAAGCCGAAAGCTCTAATTATTGCTGTTGATAACATGGGCAATTATGAAACGGACATGATTGGAGACAATGAGGTGAAGATTTTGCTGCTTGAACAAGGATAACGGTTTTTAGACGACTTCACAATACAGCGTTTATCTGTTTGATTGTATTCTTTCGTTGTTAGATGTTTTGTCGGGATGTAATCGTATATTATTCGATTAAGAAGTGCTTGGCAACTCCTTTTAACTCCAGAGGATGCCAGGATCGATTCATGGTTAGGTTAATATATTTTGGTCGGGTGGAAATCCATTTAGATACCTGTTATTACTTTGATTGTAAGTATAACTATTTTATTTGCCTTTGTGTTTTTCAATGGTACCTACAATATGGTGTAGAGTTCTTACTTTTGAGTCTACAAATCTTCCTGAAGCAACGGTACGCGGCCCAGTGATGGTCCGCAGCGGTACCACAATTGGTCCGCGAAGTTTTACGTAAATACTATTACTACTACTGATGCGGGCAGATTAAAAATATTAATAATTGTAAAACCCATATGGATGAAAGGACGAAAGGAAGAAAGAACGACAAACGAACGGTTGGCCGGAATTCGCCGACCTATTTCTAAAGATTGAAAATTACAAAGATTTATCACAATTTACTTAAAATTACTTACTTAAGGTTATTGGCAGCTGCCAATTGGTGAAGCCAAGAAAAAAAATGTTAAACGGTCCATTATGATAGAGGTTAAAAACCTTTGGTGTAGACTACGAGAACAGAACGCGTTTATTTTCAAACCTTATTAACAAATCAATTTGATTTATTGATGGTCTTAAATTTCAATATGTATTTATACATATATACTTCAAATCATTGGGAGATAAATGATTTTTTGCGGTTTTTTTATAAGAATGAATCAGCAAATGAGCATGCAGTCCATCTGGTAGAAAGTGGTTATTGCCACCCATGGATATCTGTAAGCAACTTTATATATAACGGAGATTCTATCTGAAATCGATAACAGATGCGTAGCCACTCCCGAAGACTAAGATGGTCGCCTCGTATGTAAGTGAGCTGGAAACAACAGCATTCCACACCACGCAAGAGCTGCTTCACGCTAGAAATAGGTGTGGCGGTCATACTTCCCCGGCCGAATTACATTAGTCCTACCACCTGGTAAATACCTGTCCTAGTGGTCCCTATTATAAAATTGGTAAAATAATATGAGTACTTGTCTTTAGCGGAACACATGGCGGCTAATAAAAACTATGTTTTATAAAATACAAATTTAATTTCTAAGCGTACAGTATTTCGAACAGTTAACGAGAATTTCAACCGAAGAGAGTAAAGTGTTGCCACTATAAAAATGTCATGCGCGCCAACAGTATTATAATTATTTTTTATGAGAACTGTGAACGAAGTTATACCCTTTTCGCGTCTATCGTATAGGCAGATAGGTACCTACTATAACTCTATAACCTATTGTCAAACCTAAATGAATTCCATCTTACACTACTATGGAGTACATAATAGGCCTTTATACCTTGAAGTCCCTCTTACTGTGCTCTAAAATAGATTTATTAAGTGAACGGGAAATACCTCAGAACGCGAGCAGTAGGTGCTATAGAATAGGAATATCGTGGCGGGTCATACGGGTCACGCTTTACTCCTTCAACCGGTGAAGGATTGCTACTATGAGGTATCTTAGCCTTTGAGTTTAAGGCACAGCTATTTCAGAACCTTTAGTACCTACGAGTTTATCTTGTCTTTTTTATATTTGAACCTAAGGATACGGCAGACGGGATGCCTGATGGAAAGTCCAGAGGAGTCGCCAATGTATCGCCGGCTTTGAAGGAAAACTCTTTTTGCACCTTTTTTGAATAACCCCATGTCATAGCGCTCCGGAAATACCTCAAGAGGAAATTCATTCCGCAAATTGCACGTCCGTAGAAAAAACGAGTGTGCAAACCCAATCGTTGTGTCCTCAAAACAATCATAGTTTATTTTTTTGTCTATAGATACAGTGCAATTGACACTCTTACACACACTTTTTTTTCGTTTTCGGCTATAACTTGTAATTTACTTGGAAACGATGGCGCAAACATAAACAATGATTGTGTTGATGGATCATAATAAACGCTTACTAAGGGTTAAGAATGAAAAGAAGAATAATTAATTATAATATGAACGCGATCGTTAATGGTTATGTATTCTTCTTTTGATGTAAATAAGTTATTGCGAAATGCAATATAAGAGAATAAATAAAATTTATAATAATAAATGCAAAAGTTTGTGAGGATGTTTGTCTTAGTTTATTACTGTTACACGCAAAAGCTGCTGGTTGAGTTTCGTTGAAATTCGGCACACAGATAGTTATAGATTAACACATAGGATACTAATTAACTTGGTAAACGTGACCGACGCAGGCGGAGCCACGGGAATAACTTAGTACTAGTAACATCGTCAAAAAAATTAAAATAAAAACCCGACTGCTAAAAACTAAATTTTTACTTTCCTTCTTGCCAAAATTGTCAAATATAAGTACGACATGTATATATCTTTCGATAGGTCTACTAGCTCATTTGATACCCATATTGTCGTAATAGTAAATCCCCCCCCCCCCTTTTTCTCTATTTCCAGGCGCCATTTAAAAAAAATAGCCTATGTCACTACGCAATCTGAGACGATTCTAATGATATGTCATACGCCACAATCCGTCAAGCCGTTTGGGTTGTAGCGCATGCCAAAGAAATGGACATACATACAAACAAATATACATACATACGCTCGAAACAACATTACTCTCCTTCTGACGTAGTCGGTAAAAATAAAAAGAATCAGCCTTCCAAAGTTAATCTACACAGGCATCCGGCGTGCAAGTCATGTTTGCCTGTTAGTTTCATAGACCTACTAAAAATAAACGTGCACTGAAAAAATGAATAAAATTAGAAAATAATAAAGGAAAATGCCAATATCAATTTTAACTTAGTCATTCTAACAAAAACTTTACAAATAACTAATTTGATTTGATTCGATTAGCTATACGTACGATACCGTAGGAAATTTTCCATACCTATGAAGTTTATTGGGAATGTTTTCGTAGTTTTTTGTAGTGCGTTGCGTAATGTTTTCTGAAACTCGTAGCTATTAAAGGCGACACAATTTCAGCGTTAATTAATTGTATGACAAAAGAAGTCTAACTTTTCCATACTTGTATACCTATTTTTAATTATTCATTGCTCAAGTTTGGTTCCAATCACTTTTATGACCATTAAGCACACGCTGGTCTCTCCTTATCAGTGGAAGAGGTTAATTAAGATTATAGTGACTCGATTTACAAGGGAGGTGGAGAGAGTACTTATCACTAGTTAATTATAATATAATTAATTATTTCTTCTAAGACTATATAAATGAATGCAACCACCGCAGGTAAACAGAAAAGAATGGTTATCAATTCTCACATTTTTGCCGTTTGGCTGTATGT
This sequence comes from Cecropterus toxeus, assembly GCA_018249875.1. Taxonomy (NCBI): domain Eukaryota; kingdom Metazoa; phylum Arthropoda; class Insecta; order Lepidoptera; family Hesperiidae; genus Cecropterus; species Cecropterus toxeus. The sequence continues at coordinate 2,656 of DWNE01000897.1, read as the reverse complement.
CCTGTATTCTGATTTTAAGGTATCGGTGTTGTATTTGTAGGTGTCATGACGTATCGTAAAAACACGCGTTATTTCAAGCGTTTTCAAAGTTTCAAATCTTTTTTATAGTTGATGATCCTGAATGTCTGAGTTAACCTTCTGGCGGACTCACTCGTAGACATATTCGTTCGCTCCTCCCATTTTTAAATGAACCTCACGTTAAATCATACGGTTACCTAATGGAAAGTAAACATTGTCTATGGACATTTGCCATACAGAGGAACACATCGGCTTTGAATAATAACGCTATTTGCCTCTTCTTGAATTTCATAATGATAAAAATAAATTTAGTCCATACATTTACTGTTTACTAATTTAAGTAATCTAGTTCTTTAATTATGCACACAATAATATTAGTAGCGATAACAAATATGAATATTGTTTTAGGTCACTTTCGAGCGCTACGGGTGAGTCAATTCCAAGTTAGATAAGTTGCGGGCAAAATATAAGTATAGCAACTTCTACCTAAATACTGATTTAGGTGCAATGGATTTGTCACTGCGCTGTAGATACAGGCTAGTTTGTGCACAGAGACATCATATTGAATTGGTTGTTGAAATTCCCTGCCATTTGTGAGATACGATATAAAAGAGCATACAACCACCACGCGTTGTAAGCTAAATCATGCCAAATCACGCCACCAAGGAGATTACCAAGATATCTAATCCAACTTTTTGTTTTATATAAAATTGAAATATTAAAGGAACAGTCCACCTGATGGTAAGAAGTCACTGCCGCCCATGGACATCTGTAAGCAATTTTATATAGAACAGAGGTTCCATATGAAGCCAATCACAGATACATTGCTGCACCCGAGGACTAAGATGGTCGCCTCATGCAAAAAGTGCAACCACACTCTTTCACGGAAACACAAGAACTGCTTGACTATTGAAATGGATAGTTGTTCTACTACCTTGAGCATACAGACAAAAGTTTACATTTCATCTTGTACAGTCACCAAGCGCATTGCCAAATGATAACCGTAAACTTGGGAATACTGATAGATAGAAGGATAGAAAACCCGTTTTAAGTAACATGAATTTGAAGCGATAAATGCCAGAATAATAGTAATATGAAAGGGATTAGAGGTCTTTTTTGTCTATTTTTATTTTACCGCTATCTCTGTCGTTAAAGTACGGTCATACTACCTACCTACGCAGCCTCGAAAAGCTGGCGATAGGATATCATAGCCTCGAGGCGTGGCGGCAATTCAAATAGCTAAACAAGTTCACTGCCCACCTCACGTCGGACAATGGAACAAGTTGCTCACACCTAGCTATCTGAACAATAGATTTTATTTGACAGTCGTATATAAAGTAAACACTTATTGGTTATAAGATCTATATGTAAATTAATATAAATCAAGAAATTAAAAAACCGCATAGCGTGAGTACCCGTAACATATTAAAATGTATCAATTCCCCGACAATATGAGCTAAAAATCTTATATATAAATTAAAGTGTTCCCAGGTGTATTTTAGTTGTAATTTCTTATAATATGTAAAAGTAGGCAAAAAATATTGAGCCTGAAGCTGATGATAACTGACCACTACCGTCCATTTTTTTTTTATAACAAAGATGTAGCAAACAAATCGGCAAACAAAAAGAATTCAAAAACCGCATATCGTGAGTACCCTTAACATATTAAAATATTATATAGTACTAGCAGACCCGTGCTCACTTCGTTTGGCATTAAAAAAACGGTGTAACTACATACGTAAACTTTCTACCCCTATTTTATATTCTTAGGGGTTGATTTTCAAAAAATGGTAAAATACCTAATTCATTATTTCAACCCATAAAGCCAGATACTAAGTGTTATAGAGCGTGCTACAAAACCAGGGGACTTTCATACAAACTTTTAATTCGTATTTAACCCCTTTAGGGATTTAATTTCTAAAATTTCTTTCTTATCGCTTGCTTACGTATCATATCATAAGAGGAACCTCTGTACCAAATTTTAAGGTTCTAGGTACAGCAGTTTCGACTGTGCGTTGATATATCAGTCAGTGAGACGGAATTGCCTTTTATATAATATATATATAGATATGGGCGAGAATTACCATTTACCATAAGCTCACTTGATGGCCTGTTTGCAATCTCAATCTGATAAAAAAAAAACTAAACATTTATTTGGTGTGGTAGGTGTGGTAGGACTCATTAATATGACGCATTACAAGTTGTCTGAAATAATAATAATACTTAGGCACCTGATAACCTTTTTTTAGAATTCAGTGCTCTAAAAATAATTACTATTATTGGTCTTGTCTATCATATAAAATAGTAGGAACAAGTACGCGCACAGGTCATTTTTGACAGTAACAAACATTAATAGAAATCAATCACGATTACATGGTTCATTAAACGTTATATATTTGAAATAATTAATTACCTTTCTAATTAATTCATTGTGATATTTGCGCACCTTTTAAAGCAATTACGCGTAATATCATACAGACAAGCGTTGGTTTGAAGATATAACAGCTCGTATACTATCAAAGTTAATCAAACATTACAGTTTTTATACTACAGGAATGTCTAGTCAATCAAACATCACAGTTTTTTTATACTACAGGAATGTCCAGTCAATCAAACATCACAGTTTTTTTATACTACA